>MDKI01108761.1:0-10658 GCA_005239505.1 Nicotiana paniculata
CTTTCTCTCCCTTTTCTTTGTTGCGATGATCTTCTCTTCACTACTTTCTTACTATATGTTCCACGATAAAAATTGAAATGAAATGAGATTAATTAGTATTTCTTCGACCCAATTCATGTGTTATAGTATTTCTTTTCTTAGCTGCACAAATACTTACAATTTATTTTAGACCACAATATTTAAAATCTTTTTTCCCCCCTTAAATTCAAGCAGCACATAAATTGAAACGAAGAGAGCAACTTGTCACGACCCAAAATTCATAGGTCGTGATAGCGCCGGACACCAGTGCCAGGCAAGCCAAATCCTTAATCAATTGAATACATTCATGTTATAACATTTTCGAAAATCGTTACCTTTTTCTTGCATTTCATAATCAAATAAATGAATGTTCGTAAATTAAATACGACAGCAACTAAAATTTTATTATTTAAAAACAGTGATCTAAAGATTTTACTTAAACAATTATCTCAATACATATCCCAGAACCCGGTGTCACAAGTACATGAGCTATTTCTAAGAATTTCACAAATATCACAAAGCCTGTCTGAAATATAACTGGACAAGGAAATTAAAAATGAAATAGATACATTATGAAGGTGATTTTGTCAGCTGCGGATCGCCTCCGGAAGATGCAGATCGCCTGAGTCTCCAAACCCTCCACATTCGCTAGGTAAGCACCTGTGCAATAAAATGCACAACAAGTGTAGTATGAGTACAAAAACAACGTGTACTCAGTAGTCGTCCGCCTAACCTCAGAGAGGTAGTGACGAGAGGTCAATTTAGACACTTACTAAAGGTCCATTTAAGATATATAAGAGTGACACTAAGCATGGTTTTTATCATAGGCAGTTTATAAAACAGGATTTAAACATCCTTCAATTTCGTTCACATTTAACACTTTATATCTTCGTCATATTCAATAATCAATCAACAGAGTGATTTAATCAGATAATAATAAATCAACGGAAGGAACAACTTCTTCCAAAAAAAAGTCTTTTTAATAACTTTAAGTCATTGTCATTTCACTCGACAAATTTAACATTTCAGGCCAATAATCAGACAAATCTCATAGCAACTACGCAGCAAATATCATGCCCAAGCAATACCGAGGGTCGAACGGTGCAGACCAACACTAATAAACTGTGCACTGTCGAGGGTTCGACTGGCTCGAACCATAGATGCATCTATTTTTCCCGATCGCGAATCGATCATTCGACGCGGTCAACATAAGAATAATAAGGCTAGCCTGCTCGCGAATCATACACGCGACTCAAGTGCTCATATGTACGCACATTCACATAATGCATCCTCATTTTTATCAAGAAGCAGGTTTTCGCAGGAAGGTGGTGAAAATCCTTTTTAAAAGAACCATGTAATATAGGTTTTTAAATCTTATTTTGAAACTCATTTGTCAAGTTAAATGCTATTCTACGATACAATCTAGTCCAGGTACACATATATTCACAGCGGAAACAAATTCTCTTTTTAGAAGGTTAACAATATGATATCTTGCTTCCTTTTAAACATTTAATTACATTTACAGTCATATTAGCAGTTTAATGATACAGGCAGGGTTACAAGTACACACATAAAGCATGCTAGTGGGTCCAAGGCTACCCGGACATGGCATAATAGTAGCTACGCATGGACTCCCGTCAACTCGTGCGTACGTAGCTCCCGAAAATAGTAGAAAGTAGTAAATTAAGTCAACTAGGGGGATGATTCCCTCTCAAAAAGTTAGAAAGGAGACTTACCTCGCTCCGAAATTCCAACATCGGCTTCCAAGCCCTTCCCATGACTCCAACGGACGCATAACGCTCCGAAACTACCACATAAATAACGAAGCAATGAAAATATACTCTAATATTTGCAGCAATTCCAAATCATATACTTTTCCAACCCCGCTCGGTGAAATGACCAAAATGCCCTCGGGCCCACGTGCCTGAAATCCGAAATTTCTGGAAGGTACGTTCTACCCATAGCCTTACTAATTCAAGTATACAATTTACTCTACATTCCATACTCAATTCGTGGCTAAAATCCAAATTTTCCATATTCTAGGTTTTCTTCAAAGTTCCCCATTTTCCTACCAATATCATGCTCAAATCCATGCAAGATCTTGTATTTAACTTTAGAAACAAGTAGAAATAACTTATCTCTTGATGATTGGTGGAATCCCCTTTGAAAGCTCTCCAAAAATCGTCTCATCCCAAAGAAAAATGAGAGAGAAATGTCTCAAATTCGATTTTAAAACATTCTGCCCAGGCACCTTTTCGCACCTACGGTCCTCACTCCGCACCTGCGATCTCGCAGGTGCGACCAAATCACCCCCACCTGCGGTTTCATTCAGCTCCAGCCAAATCGCACCTGCGCCCCCACTGCCCGGACCTGCGGCTTTGCAGGTGCGGAAAGTCCATCGCACCTGCGGCTCCCAACCAAGTCTGCCCACTTTCGCACCTGCGACTCTCAAGACGCACATGCGGCCAAATCCTCGCAGGTGCGACTACACCAGATGACAGCAAATCTTAACTCTTCAAATTTCAATTCTTGATCCGTTGACCACCCGGAATCCACCCGAGGCCCCCGAGACCCCGTCCAATCATACCAACCTATCCCAAAACATAACACGGACTTGCTCGAGCCCTCAAATCACATCAGAAAACGCCGGAAATCACGAATCACACTCAAATCCAATTCTTTAAAAACTTAGAATTTCAAACTTCTACATTCGACGCCGAAACCTATCAAATCATGTCCGATTGACCCCAAATTTTGCGCACAGTTCATATTCAACATTACGGACCTACTCCAACTTCCGAAATCGCATTCCGACCTCGATATCAAAACTTCCACTTCCGACCGGATTTTCCAAAAACTTTCAAATTTCTTCTTAAGCCAAATGACTCCAAAATGACCTACGGACATCCAAATTCACTTCCGATTGCACTCCCAATTCTAGAATCACCATACGGAGCTATTCCCAGACTCGGAATCCCAAACGGACATCAATCTCACTGATATGCACTTCAAGCCCAAATTCATGAAATCCTTCTAAAATACTAACTTTCACAATATACGCCGAAACGCTCCCGGGTTATCCAAAACCCGATTTGGACATACACCCAAGACCGAAATCATCATACGAACCTGCTGGAACCTTCAAATCCTGATTCGGAGATCGTTTACTCAAAATTCCAATCTTAGTTGATTTCTCCAACTTAAGGCTTCTGAAATAAGAATTTCCTTTCTAAATCAATTCTAAACTTCCTAGAATTCAATTCTGACCATGCTCACGGGTCATAATACCTGAAACGGAGCTTCCACGACTTCAAACAGCTGAACGACGCGCTAGAACTCAAAACGACCAGTCGGGTCGTTACATTCTCCCCCACTTAAAATGACATTCGTCCTCGAACGTGCTAAGAACTGCTCTAGAGTTACCTGAAATCATTGTTTAACATCTCGGGCACCTGCCCGTGCTACCATAACCCAGTCGAGCACAATAGCTTGATCAAATCTGGAGATTTCTTATTTATCCATATAATGAGCTCATAATTCATTCAAACACCTGAAATTTCTCTAGCCAGGTCTAGTTTCAATATATATTAGCACTGCATCAATTAGCACACGATATCCCAGACCATAACTGCATACCCTTGCTGAATCGGCACCATGCACCGCATAACTCATCGTCTGACCACAAAGACGCTCCCTAGACCTTTTTTAGCCAAAGGTCCACGAATCTGAGGCTCCTGATGCACCTCATAATAATTATACAAACATCCTGCTATGATGCTAGCGATACAACCACAACGGAGGGAATGCGCAGAAATTCGCACTCAGTTGAAGAGTTAACAAATCCTTGAATACCTCATCTTGACTAGAATCGTCACTTTCATTATGAACCTGAATGAGGGTATTTTTCTTTAATATACACTTCACATAACCTTATCGTACTGATCCCTGGTCCGATAATCTCGTCTCACCCAGTATGAACTGCTCAGACAGTAAATCACCCCAAACATGCTAAGAGCCTCACATGATACCGCATCGCCCAATAGGCCATAACTCGAACATGATAATATGAAATGACTCAGGACGGAACTACTCAGCTACGCAACTAATATTAATTCTTACCAGAAAATGGGAAATATAACATGAGAAAATAAATACATATTAACCTTTCTTATCATCACACTGTTGCGGCGTGCAACCCGATCCGAATAACATACCCATGGCGACGTGCCACCCGATCCACACATAAAATTTACATAAGAAGATATATATATACACGGAGCTGATTTGCTCACTATTACAATTTACTGAATAGTGCATAATACTATCATGGGGAGACTGATAAAGCCATAGGATACAAAACTCAAGCAAAACTGAGGTGCGATATATATATATATATATATATATATATACATATATATATATATACACACACACTCTGGATCTCAAGATCTGCCCTACTTACATAACATCCCCACTACACGGGACCTCAACACATGAGAAATTATCAAGCCGTTTCACAACTAGTACGGCACAATCACCATAACACATAAATTTGACGAAGACGGAACAACACTCGCTGTTCTAATATCTTTCCATGAAAAGAGCTCCACTGAAAGGAACATACCTGGGTCCCATGGATCCCATAATCATATACTAATCCATCCACAAACATCGAGCCACCTTGCTCGAACCAAACTTCGCTATTAGCTTTTACCTGGGTCTACATTAACCCACTTTTTCTCATAATACACGAGAACAACCATCATCACCGGGACTAACACCCCATAATCCATAATCAACTTAACCGAACGCCCTCCAAGCATAAATTCTCAATTAAGCAACATTGCACTTCTTTATACTCAGTCCAAATCTACATTCCATCAAGTGGCTACATGTCACACTTTATACAATCTCTTCGCGGTCATGCTTCCACAACCTTCCACACAAGACAACAAGTCTGCACATCCATAACACCGACCATACTAAGGCCGCAAAACACATCAAGAACCCATGACCAGGGTACAAAGCCTCTTCTACCGAATATCAATCTCAGGTGACACTGAAGATAACACCAGCTTACTCTGAACTTCCAAATCACTTTGTCTTGCTCTTCCGAGCTCATGACATCCTTATAAACATCGGACCTAAATCTCGATTCTTACTCCCAGTTACATACTGCTTCCGGCACTTAACATACCAACATAAGGTAGCACAGAGTTCCATCATAACTTTTGAACCACCAATAGGGTGAACACTTCTTCATATAGAAACTTTTTACTTATCTCAATTCAAGAGTACCATCTCATCACACGAGTGAACTCCCATTATCACCTAATCATGCAAATCTTAAGTGGTAGTCTATACCACCATAACCCTTTCGGGATCCGCCTATACCTGACAGGCCATAGCACTCAAGTGCTTCCACATAAAGTCCGCTACAACGGCCGACAAGCCCCGCACATACCTGCACAAAACACACGCCTAACTAAATCACATCAAAGGAACCAATCACTGCCGCAAATGTGCCATTTCAACCATGGCTAATCAATCTATCTTCTTTTAATCATCAATAATTGCCTCAGGAACAATAACAACTTCCTTCAACCCATAGCAAACTCAACCCTCACTCATCCCGAGTGACCTTGATTCACGAGACTATGCTGCCCAAATCCCGCAACCGGTCTCATACCCTCCTAATAATATTTTCTTCAATCTAGAGTCTATTTCTCTCACTCCTCCGATATTATCATGCATACTGAAACATGTCATAGAACATTCCAACCATCCTCCTCTTTCTCAGGAATTATTCTGCAACAGCTCGATTCTCGATCATAATGCTGCCTGAAATCTTTAATTGCCGCATTCTTAACTTTTGAACTCACTAGGACCGCTATTGAGAGTCACCCACTCTGACTGGCCCCGAATACAATCAACTCCAAGGCTCTCCTAGTACAGGAACACCATTTTAATGAAACACGTGACTGAGTCACTATATTTACAACTCGCCCATGCCTTAAGCATAATTTTTGAATCTCCCAAAGCCTAACCCTGATCCGACAAGGTCAACTTTTGCACATATTAATTAAATTCCACGCACAATTACCATTTTACACCTTTTTCCTAAGCTGAAATAACTTGCCTATACGCCGACAATCCTCAACCCCATGCGAAGACAATCCTACAAACCAACTGCAGATGGTGGGACTCCCCCACTTATCCCGAAGCTACTCATTGCACCACCCTAGACCCTGTTGAGATTCTTCCTCCTCCAATAACAAGATCTTGCTCAGCCAATCCGTCCAAATCTTCCAAATTGTCTTGCTAGCACTCCCTAAATACTAGAATTCCCTAGCACCATTCACGCATTATATCTCCTACCGACTAGCCACTAGGACCCCTCACGGAACCTGCCAGCCCTGCCATTGCTAGCCTATCCCCAGAAGAAAACCCATCTGTGGAAATCACCCGCGGACACCTCCTAACGATGCTGAATGCATGCTCTTTGCGACTTCAATACCACATCCTATGCCCTGCTTCATTTACTAACTTACTAGTCCATCCGCTCCTCATGGACACCCATAATGCGCGACAAATATCTTCAAATTCCATGATGTTCTGCCGCTCCCCACTTTGCGACTGCTCGACTTCCTCTTCTTACACCTGGCCCCTTAGAAATGGAACCACCGCCTAGCCTCATTATTGGTTGAATTCCTTGCCAACCGCATTCCTCCATACTTCTCCTCAATACTATGACCCCGCGCAAACGAAGAAACCATAGCACTGACAAACCTAACACATTCCATTCGATCAACGACGACGATTGCACGTCACAGGTACATACCCCATCTCACTTGAAGACACCAAGTCTTACCACTTTATCAATCCCAACCGGACCATTCATAACCCAAAATTCCATTCCTCTACCGGCACAAGAGCACTGAAATCTCGAAATCACACTCTGAGAAGACCTCCCTTCAAACCATTCATCTTCCCCAACATATGGGCAAACGCTCCAACATCATATCAACACCGTGCGACGATCAATTGCAAACATCCTCACTACCTGAGCACAACCTTAAGGCTCCCAGAAACACAGCTACCGAGCTGAAACAACACATTACCCTTTCACAGGTCCATAACAACAACCACGACCATTTACACATGGAAGCATCTCAAATTACATTCGTAGCACCATTTCCGTTCCTCAAATTCTTGATCCATAGCAAGCGTTTCGTGACGCGTAAGATTGATTAGGAATGAACATAGGCATAAACCTCAAAGGAATCAACTCGCACGATGAAGAATCAAGAAGGGAGGTATTCCTAACAGCCCTGTAGCCTCTCGAAGATAAGTACAGACGTCTCTGTACCGATCCGCAAGACTCTACTAGACTTGCTCATGACTCGTGAGACCTACGGGAACCTAGCGCTCTGATACCATGTTGTCACGACCCAAAATCCATAGGTCGTGATGGCGTCGGACACCAGTATTAGGCAAGCCAAATCCTTAATCAATTGAATACATTCATGTTTTAACATTTTCGAAAACCGTTACCTTTTTCTTGCATTTCATAGTCAAATAAATGAATGTTCGTAAATTAAATACGACAGAAACTAAAATCTTATTATTTACAAACAATGATCTAAATATTTCACTTAAACAATTATCCAATACATATCCCAGAACCCGGTGTCACAAGTACATGAGCTATTTCTAAGAATTTCACAAATATCACAAAGCCTGTCCGAAATACAACTGGACAAGGAAATTAAAAATGAAATAGATACAGTATGAAGGTGACTCTTTCAGTTGCAAATCGCCTCCGGAAGATGCAGCTCGCCTGAGTCTCTGAATCCTCCACATTCTCTATGTAAGCACTTGTGCAATAAAATGCACATCAAGTGTAGTATGAGTATAAAAACAACGTGTACTCAGTAAGTCGCCCGCCTAACCTTAGAGAGGTAGTGACGAGAGGTCAATTTAGACACTTACTAAAGGTCCATTTAAGATATATAAGAGTGACACTAAGCATGGTTTTTATCATAGGCAGTTTATAAAACAGGATTTAAACATCCTTCAATTTCTTTCACATTTAACACTTTATATCTTCGTCATATTCATAATCAATCAAAAGGGTGATTTAATCAAATAATAATAAATCAACGGAAGGAACAACTTCTTCCAAAAAAAAAGTATTTTTAATAACTTTAAGTCTTTGTCATTTCAATCGACAAATTTAACGTTTCAGGCCAATAATCAGGCAAATCTCATAGCAACTACGCAGCAAATATCATGCACAAGCAATGCCGAGGGTCGAACGGCGCGGACCAACACTAATAAACTCTGCACTACCGAGGGGTTGACTGACTCGAACCATAGATGCATCTATTTTCCCCGCTCGCGAATCGATCATGCGACGCGGTCAACATAAAAATAATAAGGCTAGCCTGCTCGCAAATCATACATGCGACTTAGGTGCTCATATGTACGCACATTCACATAATACATCCTCATTTTTATCAAGAAGCAGGTTTTCGCAGGAAGGTGATGAAAATCCTTTTTAAAAGAACCATGTAATATAGGTTTTGAAATCTTGTTTTGAAACTCATTTTTCAAGTTAAATGATATTCTACGATACAACCTAGTCCAGGAACACATATATTCATAGCGGAAACAAATTCTCTTTTTATAAGGTTAACAATATGAGATCTAGCTTCCTTTTAAACATTTAATTACGTTTACGGTCATATTAGCAGTTCAATGAAACAGGCAGGGTTACAGGTACACACATAAAGCATGCTAGTGGGTCCTAGGCTACCCAGACATGGCATAATAGTAGCTACGCACGGACTCCCTTCACCTCGTGCGTACGTAGCCCCCGAAAATAGTAGCAAGTAGTAAATTAAGTCACCTAGGGGGATGATTCCCCCTCACAAAGTTAGAAAGGAGACTTACCTCGCTCCGAAATTCCAACACCGGCTTCCAAGACCTTCCGATGACTTCAACGGACGCATAACTCTCCAAAACTACCACAAAAATGACGAAGCAATGAAAATATACTCTAATATTTATAGCAATTCCAGATCATATATTTTCCCAACCCTTCTCGGTGAAATGACCAAAATTCCCTCGGGCCCACGTGCCCGAAATCCGAAATTTCTTGAAGGTACGTTCTACCCATAGCCTTACAAATTCAAGTATACAATTTACTCTACATTCCATACTCAATTCGTGGTAAAAATCCAAATTTTCCATATTCTAGGTTTTCTTCAAAGTTCCCCATTTTTCCTAACAATATCATGCTCAAATCCATGTAAGATCTTGTATTTAACTTTAGAAACAAGTAGAAACAACTTACCTCTTGATGCTTGGTGGAATCCCCCTTGAAAGCTCTCCAAAATTCTTCTCAACCCAAAGAAAAATGAGAGAGAAATGGCTCAAATCTGATTTTAAAACATTCTGCCCAGGCACCTTTTCGCACTTGCGGTCCTCACTCCGCACCTGCGATCTCACAGGTGCGACCAAATCACCCGCACCTGCGGTTTCATTCAGCTCCAGCCAAATCGCACCTGCGCCCCCACTGCCCGCACCTGCAGCTTCGCAGGTGCGGAAAGTCCTTCGCACCTGCGGCTCCCAACCAAGTCTACCCACTTTCGCACTTGCGGCTCTGCGACTCCCAAGCCGCACCTGCGGCCAAATCCTCACAGGTGCAGTTACACCAGATGACAGCAAATCTTAACTTCTTCAAATTTCAATTCTTGATCCGTCAACCACCCGGAATCCACCCACGGCTCCCGAGACCCCGTCCAATCATACCAACCTATCCCAAAACATAACACGGACTTGCTCGAGCCCTCAAATAACATCAAACAACGTCGGAAATCACGAGTCGCACTCAAATCCAATTCTTTAAGAACTTAGAATTTCAAACTTCTACATCTGACTCCGAAACCTATCAAATCACGTCTGATTGACCTCAAATTTTACGCACTAGTCATATTCAACATTACAGACCTGCTCCAACTTCCGAAATATTATGACCCGATATCAAAACTTCCACTTCCGACCGGATTTTCCAAAAACTTTCAAATTTCTTTCTTTATCCAAATGACTCCAAAATGACCTACGGACATCTAAATTCACTTCCGATCGTGCTCCCAATTCCAGAATCACCATACGGAGCTATTCCCAGACTCAGAATCCCAAACAGACATCAATCTCAGTGATATGCTCTTCAAGCCCAAATTCATGAAATCCTTCTAAAATGCTAACTTTCACAATATATGCCGAAACGCTCCCGGATTATCCAAAACCCGATCCGGACATACACCCAAGTTCGAAATCATCATACGAACCTGCTGGAACCTTCAAATCCTGATTCGGAGATCGTTTACACAAAATTCCAATCTTAGTTGATTTCTCCAGCTTAAGGCTTCTGAAATGAGAATTTCCTTTCTAAATCAATTCTAAACTTCCTGGAATTCAATTCTGACCACGATCACGGGTCATAATACCTGAAACGGAGCCGCTCACGTCTTCAAACTACTGAACGACGCGCTAGAACTCAAAACGACCGATCGGGTCGTTACACAACTCTTTTGGAACTAGGTTAAAATAATATTTCGAACACAATTTTAAGC
>ML328597.1:0-11084 GCA_005239505.1 Nicotiana paniculata
TAGGCTCGGCACTTACTCAATACATGGGGTCGGTTGTACGGATACTACACTCTGCACTCTTTTTTCTCTTAGTTCGTAAAGACTGTTTTATATTTTCTCAAAACAGCTATATTATTTCTTTCAGTCATTATTTGTAGTATTCTTTAGTAGTTCGTGAATTGTGACACCAGACCCTGGGTAGTCTTAGAGTTATTTATATAATTAGTTTGTGGCTCGTTTATTATTTGTTTATTATTTTATATTTGGAATTATTCCTTGGAAACCAAATTCATTTTATTATGTTTAAATGGATAATCAAAGGAAAATAGCTAATCGAACTCTAACATTGGCTTGCCTAGCAAGTGTGGTGTTAGGCGTCATCACGATCCCTAAGGTTGGGAATTTTGGGTCGTGACAGAGAACGTGCTATGATTTCCAAGCTCTTTTCCTTAATGTGTGCAATGCCTTATGTGATAGAACTTATCGATATGATTGATACTGTTATTTGAACGTATAAAAAGGGGAAAAATTTGAATTGAAAAAGAAAAAGCGTCCAAGTGTCGAGAACGAATTAATAAATGAGGTTGCTTGTGCCATGTAATGAAAGATGGGAAAGACATGTGAATTGAGTTGAACAATTGAAAGAGCTTATGTCTCAAGTGAGATGGCTTAGCCGATCGGGCCGAGATTGGATGCCATGTCGTACACGTGGTGGCATTTGTGTTGGAATTATTGACTTAAATTGTGGATATGGGTATGTCTCACTTGGGATGGCTTAGCCGGTCGGGCCTAGACTGGACTCCGTGTAAAAACACGAAGGCATTATGAGTGGTGGCACTTGACACTAAAGATATAACGACCCGGCCGGTTGTTCCGTGAGATTAGCCTTGTTTCTCCCGTTTCTGCTTTAATGTTTCTTAGCCTATTTATGTTGTGTTGGGTTAGTTGGTTCGGGTTCGGAGTGGTCGTGGTGAGAATTGAGACACTTAGTCTCTTAAATTAGCTTAATAGTTGAAAAAGTCAACTGGGAGTTGACTTATTAGTAAACAGCCTTGGAATGTGGATTTTATGGCTCGGATAGCTTCGTTAGGTGATTGGGACTTAGGGGTGTGTTCGAAATGAAGTTTTAATGTCCGGTGTAGAGTTAGGCTTGAATTGGCGAAAGTTAATTTTCGGCGATTTCTGGTCGGCAGTGGGAAATAGGCTACCGGGGTCGGAATTGGATTCTGGAAGTTGGATCAGGTTCGTAATGTCATTTTGGATATGTGTGCAAATTTTCAGGTCAATCGGATGTGTTTTTGTTGGTTTCGGCATCATTGGCGAAATTTAGAAGGTTCAAAGTTCATAAGTTTGAATTTGATGTAATTTTGGTATTTTCGTGTTGTTTTTGGTGTTTCGAAGGCTCGACTAAGTTTGAATGATGCTATGGGGTGTGTTGGTATGTTTGTTTGGGGCCCTGAGGGGATCGGGATTGATTTCGGATGGTTGGCGGAAGTTTGAACTTAGGAAAAATTGCAGCAAAAAGCTGTTGGTGTTAATCTTCTGGTGTGGCCGCACCTGCGGACGGGCAGCCGCAGGTGTGAAGGACCCTGTGCAGGTGCGAAGATAGGCCAGACAGGAGGAATCCGCAGGTGCAAAGAATTGGATGCACCTGCGAAGCCGCAGGTGCGAAAAAGGGATCGCAGGTGCGAGAATTGGACTGTTAGTGGGATTTCGCAGGTGCGCACCTGAGACCGCAGGTGCGAGGAAAGGTCCGCAGGTGCGGACCAACTGGGAAGAACAATATAAAATGGTGCCTCCGCGAATATTTTGGAATTTTCTCCATTGTTGCATGCGGATTGAGCTAAGTTGAGAGCAAAATTGAAGAAAGAATTTGAGGGTCTTCAGTGGAGGTAAGTTCCCGGATTATAAAACTCGTTTCTATGCTATGTTGTTCGGATTAGGCTTGTAATTTGAAGAATTAAAGTAGAAAAAGTTTGGAAAAAAGGGAGGAGGTTTGGAAAATTCTTTTGGCGATTTGGGTAGGCAATTATGGTCCGATTGTGGTGTTTTTGGTATGTGTAGAATCATGGGAGGACGAGGTTTCTAGTGATGTAAATTTTATCGAATTCCGAGATGTGGGCCCGGGTCTCGGGTTTGGCCGAATTTCGAGAATTGTGTCTAAATTGATAGTTTTCGATTGGGTTGTGTTACTTTAGCGTATATTGATGATGTTAATCTGGTTTTGGTTAGATTCGGAGCAATCGGGAGCTGATTTGAGGGGTAAGAGCATCGCGGATTAGTATTGTGGCCCGGTGAAGGTAAGTAATGGCTATAAATCTTGTCCTAAAGCTATGAAACCCCGGACTTTGTATTTCTCACTATTTTTAGAATGGTGCACATGTCGGATGACGAGTATGTGGCATACACTGATTTTTGGATTGGACTTGGTCCTCTACGCGACAACTATTAAGTTGCGTATTTTTTACTCTAAATCATATGTTAAATTGTGTTCTAAAACTATTGATATATTTGGGCTATAAGCCATGTTTAGGGCCTCGTGCCGACTTGTTTAGACCCCTTGGGGGCTTTTTACTGCTATTTCCTCACTGTTGCGTTATGATTTACACTCAGTCATGTTATGTTTAACTAATTTCGGAACTCAGCCTTATTTACACTATTTTGAGATATAAAATGATGTTTTGGGTCGAGTACCATGTTTTACTGATACGCCCGAGGGGCTTTTGAGAGTTTCTGACTGAGTGAGGCCGAGGGCCTTATTATGAGGATATGATACGCCACGAAGTGGCTTGATATTAGTGCTTGGGCTGAAGGATCCCATAAGGAGTATGTACACACCCCTAGTGAGTGGAGGTACCAACTAAGTGCGAGTGCCGAGTGAAGAGTGATTGGGAGGCATGAGTGACTATGAGGTATGCCCGAAGGGTTGATTATGAGTGACTGTGAGATATGCCCGAGGGTCTGATTATGAGTGACTGTGAGGCATGCCCGAGGGGCAGTTTCTGATACATGTTTTTGCCCTAGGGGCTACTTATGATTTTACCACTTTCACTCTGAACTTATGAAATATGTTTTGCCCGAGGGGCCTTTTTATGACTTTTATCATTTTTACACTAAACTTCTTGAAAGTTATGCTGAAACTATTAGCAAGTATATTTCCAAATGATTTTACTGGAGTCGGCTTTTAAGCGCGATGATTTAATGTATACATTTTTGGAAAGAAAGGCTGTGCTTATTGTGAAATGATGATTTGATTTATGTGTTTCTTACTGCTCTGACTTGATTTATTTTCATTATTACTGAGTTGGCGTACTCACATTACTCCCTGCACCTTGTGTGCAGATCCAGGTGTTAGGGCAGGGTGAGCTGTGTATCCGTTCCATAGATTTCTCAAAGGTTTTGTGAGATAGTTGCACGCGTCCGCAGTCCTCTCTCTCCTGCTTACTATTATGGAGTTTATTTCCTTTTGTGTTGTATATTTTGTGTAGATGCTCATGACCAGTGACTCCGGGATCTCGGGGGTTATATTTAATATTCGGTATAACTTTAATTGTTTTAAAAAAATGTTTAAAAGAAACCCTTACGGGTTATCAGTGTAGTAAAGATGTAGATGGAAGCTTATTACGATTTGGGTGTAGTTTTGGCTAGCCTAGTTCCACGATAGGCGTCATCATGATTGTCTTAGATTTGGGGTCGTGACAAGATTATTAACCTAAAAGAGATAGAAAGATTGAATTGGAAACTACGTGATCCTTACTTGGTGTTTCTTGTGTATGTCTGTGAAGCACTTATTGATTATTATTCCTGCCTTCTCTTTGTCTCACTGTTCATTCTACTAAGATTGGTGTTTGCCTTTACATACTAGTACTATTCGATAGTACTAACATCCCTTTTGCTGGGGGCGCTACATCTTTGAATGGATGTAGGTGGTTCCATCGCAGATAGCGTCGATCGCAGATAGTGGTGCTCTTTTTCTATCCTCACAGCAGTCTTGGTGAGCCCCCATTTTCTCCCAGGGGTCATCTAGTTCTTATTTTTGTATAAGTATCCATATTTTGAGGTATAGCCGGGGCTTTGTTGCCAGCATTGTCATGTTGGTCCTTTGTATCTTTAGAGGCTCCGTAGACGATTATGTGGGTCATGTATGGGTGTCGGGGCGGTCATTGGATCAAGTTGTATTTGAAACTCTTTTCCACTAAATTTTAACTTGTATGTACTTTTGGAAACTTAACTATGGCATAATGTATATAAGGAAGAATGAACTAGCAACGTCCATATATTTATATAATTGATCTCTTCCCTATTTAACAAATGGTGATGCATTCCCTTTTTGAATTATGAATGAGTCGGGTAGGAAAGGTTTAATAGTTTTGCTCGACCGGGTCCACTCGATTGAGCATCGGTTGTGCTCCCCAAGGTTGGGGCGTGACACTTTGCGACAAGAGGAGTCGTCGACTTCGCGGCCAACTGACGATACTTCTTTGTCGGCCGATGGGAGAGGCAAAGGCGTTGCCGAAGAATGCTATGAGACAGGTTCAAACGTTGATACTGGTGACATGAGGATGATGGAGGAAGGATTTACCCAACTCGAGGTAAGGCTGGAGGGGTCTACGAGGACCATTGTGATCCCCATTGATCGTGATCTGTTGAAGAATTTAGTGAACATAGTTCCTGCCCTCGGCCCTCTTTGCTCCGAAGGGTAAAACCCACAAAGAACTAAACGATGTCACTTTGTCGAAGATCATACCCGCCTTGCTTTAGGGTGAGCATTTTAGGGCTTCGTCCTTCTGTTATTTTGTGTGTTTAGTGTTTTTGCCTTTGTTACCAGGGGCATTTTCATTTTTGCTTTCCTTCTTTTTCTTTTTGTGGCTGCAGACCATGATTTTGGAGATTGAAAGTGACCGAAGGGAGGAGAAATGTAGAGAAATATTTGAGAGGTTGAAAAACAAATATTTTGAGTACCGCGGCAAGTACCGGGAGTTTCACAAGCAGTTTTGTGAGGGCGACAATTTGCAGGCCCTTCGTGATGAATTGAAGGATAAGGATGACGCACTAGTGAGAGTCATCAAGAAGTGTAGCATCCTTGAGGGGACGTAGAGGAGTAGGGAAGAAGATATTGAGGTCAGCCGAGCCGTAGAGGCCCAATGCGGTGACATTCAGGCGCAAGTGGTCGAGATGCGCAGGCAATTGGAGGAATGCCGGCTCCAGATGGAGGTCCTTACTGGCGAAGTTGCTGAAAAAGTGGAAGAGTTGGATAAGGCTGAGGAGGCGCAGTCAAAGGCTCTGAAGAAGGCGGATTCCCTTGAGGTGGTGATTTAAACTCTCCTTTCTGAACGGGAGAATGACTTAGCGACGGCCAGGCTCAAAGAAGAACGGATTGATGAAATGATCGGGGAGCTAGAAGGAGAGCCTTTGTTCTCCATGATCAAGCGGTTTCCTTGGAGGCCGAGAAGGCCCAATTACTGGCACAACCGTCCTTTTCCCCTACTTCGGACTTTACCAATGTTCCTCATGATTTATATGAGGAGTGGATTCATGTCGAGGCCCAGTTAGATATCTTTCGTGCATGCGGCGGGGTTCGTTTCTGATAAGGCTCTTGAAGGCATTCATGTGAAGGCCCTCGAATCATGAATTTCTTGTGGGTATGATTCTACTACACCTGAGACCGGAGACGATGGCGATGATGATGAAGGTGATATTTTATACGTCAATACCACACAAGAGAGGGGTGATTTATGGGGTGTCCAATTTTCGAGTGTTGTCGTTATAGAAGGACTTGGTTCTTCTAATGTGTTCCAACTCGTACTGTTGCAGAATAATAAATGCAGAAAGTAAAGAAAACAGATAGTTTTACGACACCTGGCTCAAAAGGTGAAAAACCACGACCTATTACTCAGTAGGATTTTCTCCAAACACTTCACTACAACTCTGAGCCAACAACATTTACAAAATAAACTCTTTTGTAAACCTAAGGATTAACTCTAACCCTTTGTGGCAAACTAGCCTCTAGCTATTTGTGACAAACTTCAAGTTAGCTATAACTTGAAAAGTCAGTACCTATTACAACTGCTTCTAGATAAAGCTGAAAGGTACAATTTGTAATCACCTACTACAAATAAACTATACTAAAAGACAACAGATGGAACTCGTTCTTCTAGCTAGTTCAAGTAGCTCCAGATTCGCACTCTCCAATTTGGCTCGAACTGGTTGCAAAATTTCTTCACGATTTTTGCTCTCAATTCTTGATAAATTTCTGTTTTTGTGCGTCTCATTACAATAAGAACATTCTGCAATATATATAGGATTTAGTAGATAAGGAATTAACTAGAATCCTAATGCTACTCTTCCTTGGTAGAAGAGTTATAGTAAAACTCAACTCCTAAATCCTTCCTTATCTTAGATTCTGTTCTTATTGAATAAGGAGTCCTTCTCCAATTTCATTTTTGCAATCTTTTCGATAAGAATATATCTCAATTTTACCAGAATACATTTATCTCATGCATGTGCATCTCATGTGCCTTTAACTCTGTTGGTCAATGTCACCTGTGATGGACCTGGTTCATCTCAGAGTTCCTTTGTCAATCTTCAAAACTATTTCCTTTCTTGGGCCAACAGAAGGTGTGAATCGACTTGAGGAGGTTGCATGGTACGATACCGCAAACTCGGAGGGCGAAGGAGACAATGGCGACGGGGACCAAGGTGGCAAAGGCATTGGTGGCCAAGGCGGTGACAGAACAAAGGATCGCTATGGTGGTGCTCGGTAGTCTTTTCTTCTTATTTTTTTAAAATTTAGTGTATTATTGGCGGCATCTTCATGATCTTTTGTCAAAATTATTTTAAATATGAAATGCCAATTTTTTTCTCTACATCTTTTTCTTTTCATGTGGTTTGTTTTCTTTACTTGTATGTTTTTTGCTTCTGTTGCTTGTGTGTCAGAATCGACTTGTTTGGTTGTGACCTTTCGTTAGGTTACGGCCGAGGGCCGATAGGTGTTTATTCGAATGAGGTCAATCATAACTTTTTGTTTAAAGTTTTGGCCGAGGGCCGGTTGTTAGTTCAATCGCGGTCGAACGCGACCTGAACTTAGTTATGGCCGAGGGCCCATAGGTATTAGTTCGAACAAGGTCAAACATAACCTATTTTTACTCACGGCCGAGGGCCGACAGGTGTTAGTTCGAACAAGGTCGAACATAACCTGTATTTAATTATGGTCGAGGGTCGGCAGGTGTTAGTTCGAACAAGGTCGAACATAACCTGTATTTGGTTATGGTCGAGGGCCGGCAGGTGTTAGTTCGAACAAGGTCAAACATAACATGTATTTAATTATGGCCGAGGACCGACAGGTGTTAGTTCGAACATAACGTGTATTTAATTATGGACGAGGGCCTGCAGGTGTTAGTTAGAACAAGGTTGAACATAACCTGTATTTAATTATGGCTGAGATTCGGCTAGAACAAGGTCAAACATAACTTATTTAATTATGGACGAGGTCCGTCTAGAACAAGGTCGAACATAACCAATATTTAATAATGGTCGAGGGCCGCTAAGTGTTAGTTCGAACAAGGTCAAACATAACTTGTATTTAATTATGGCAGAGGGCCGGCAGGTGTTAGTTCGAACATAACCTATATTTGAGAGAAATGTGCTGGTAAGTGTAAAGTTTATTCCCTTGACACTGTTTCATTTGTTACATACTTGGAGAAATTTACAAATTTTTGGGTGTTGGCTGGCGTTCCAATCCCAGTTCCGGTCTATCTAGTCCCTTCATTGATCAATTTGGAGAGCGTTGAGAGGTCGAGCAATTAGTAACTAGGGCCTTGCCTTCGCGTATTTTGACTTGGAGTATTCCCTTACCAAGAGATTTTGTGATGCTGCAGTAAGGGGGCGGTGACCCATCTCTCCTAGTGGAGGTGATGGGCGTCGCGCCTTCGTCTGCCATTTCACAGCTCTCGTTGATGACATTCATGAGGTTGGTTGGGAGGTCACTTATTATTCTCGTTCTTTCTTCTCAGTTACCTGCCATGTTGGGATTTGTTCCCACAAAGAAAGAAGATCTTATTTTTGCTTGCTTTTTTTTTCGTTAGTGACCCGTGCTAGTTGTAGATCTGGAACAAACTAAAAGCTTTAACTAAGAAATTCCCACAGACGGCGCCAAATTGTTTGACCAAAAATATGACTCTTGGTTCAAATAATTAAATTTATGTGATTATAGGTTAAACTTAGTTAACAATAATATTTCTAGATGTAGCTTCTAAGGGTGTGATAAATTCAGATAGATTTGGTCGAATAGCGATAACAATGTACAATAACTATCCCAAAAAGCATGAACAATAATGTAGGATTTATTGCCAATGAATAATAATAAATGGCATTTAAGTAAATAGGAGATATGATTCACCCAATAAAGGATGAACTAGATGGTTGTTCCTCCTGACAATGATGAGTAACAGACAAATCCTTGAATGCTTGAGTTATTCTCGAGTCTGGTGGAAAGTATGGAATAATACAGACGAGAATCTAAGTGGAAAGGCGGTGTTTGTATCTTAGTGAGAGAGAGAGAGAATCTTTTTGTCAAAGTCTTCTTACAAATGAATATCGCCAGGGGCGTATAACCTTGTCCTATATGGTGTCACGGGATACCGCTTCGCCGAAATTTTTTACTAGTTATGTATAAGAAAATATTAGGGATAAATATAGAAAATGACACCGCTTACAAATACAATACTTAATTCAATATTTGTTCTTTTCTTTAAATTGTGACACCGCTTATGAAAAATCCTGTGTATGCAACTGAATATCGCATGTCTCATATCAGTGTCTTTTTTTCTATTTATATAAGACATATTTCTAGTAAACCCTAATAGTACAAGTGCATAGAATATCCACTAGAATATTCTCTTTAATATCATATTTTGAAAATTAGTCGTTACACCTGCATCACCATGCTCGACCTCGACCATTATTGACATATCCACTAGAATATTTTCTTTAAAACCCTATGAGTCTCGTTGCTTTCTGATCCACCTCGACTAACGACGGCTCGAGAATTCGTTCTTTAGTGTTATCTTATCTTAAATATTTTAAGGCTAGATTTTGGCCCATACAGTGTGACGAGCGGCAATGATATCTGTGTTAGTTCATGCACTACGATATCTCTAAGGGGTCGTTTGGTAGGAGGTATTAGAAGAAATAATGCAAGCATTAGCTCTATGCATTACTAATATCTTGTTTGATAATTTTTTTCAACATGTGTATAACTAATACAGTTATACATCATACTTCGTATTATCCTATGTATAAGTAATGCATAGAAAACCATGACATTAGTAATACCAAGGCTATTAATGCATGCATTAGTATGGTTACAGATAGAATTATCCACAAAGTCCCTTAAAGCTAGTGAATATGAATGACATTTTTGTAAACAACTATTTTTCTTAAATATTATGCAATGCATTATAATTTTTAATGCACCACACCAAACAGTAGATAAGAAACAACATCTGCATAACTAATACTCGCATTACTAACTCATACATTACTAATTCCTGCATTACTAATACAACTTATTTCGTACTATTTTTATACACTCTACCAAACTACCCCTAAAAGTTTCTTCAGCTATGTCGGTTTGCAGTAACTAATGTAAAGCATCCACTGAGCACGACAAAATGGGAATGCAAGATTCACGAGTAGAATAGTTTGTCCATAGGGCAAAGTTCCATAAGTTGTTGAAGCTAACTTATTTGGCAGCCAGCGGAAATAGGTCAGTTACCGGAATGAGTGGAATTAATTTATGGACTTATTTGCGCTAAGTGTTTATATTAAATTATATCAAATAATCATAGTTAAGTGATTCAACAAGATAAAATATATTCAATTTACCATATTAAGTGAATTTTTTATAAATACAAATATATTAATTAAGCAATGTTTCTTTCAAATATCAATTTTCAACTTCCAACTTCCAACCAATAACGGATAAATCTTTAGGACACACACGTCCACATACTTTACAAGCAATGTATTAATCAAATCAAAGTGAAGACTGTATTCTTAATTAGACAACTGTTTTGCAATTAAATGACATCTTAACTGAGTATATATATATTCCTAGGCTTTCCCATTTTTTGTTTGTATATTCATAATGATACCATTAACGTTTTAGGACGTCCATAATATATGTTTTATTTTATTATTTTACTTTTCATGATAAATTGGCTATAAATAATAAATAAAGCATTGAAAAAGATCTTTATTGACCACTAAAAATCATCTTCCAGGTTCTATAATTGCTTTAAAATGTCCCTGTCGAGAGTAAGTTATTTCCCTATATATTCTTAATTTCTTATTACGCCACCTTTGGATTGCCCCATTCCCATATTCCTAATATGTTTTCTTTCCAAAAATAATCCTCTTTGATAGGAACATGCAAATGATTTATATCAACCAGACAATTACTTATAATCCTTAATAAGTTACATCAACATTACGAAAACTTTATAATCATTATTTTTAATATTAATAATTTGCTGTATGGAAAAATAGTTCATCATAATTATAATTCCATAAAATTTAAAAGGAAACTTTTAATTTCAATAATAAAGAATTTAAGATCAAAACGAGTCAAGGTGGAGTAAGATGGAGTATATAAACAAGCTAAAGAATAAAAGGTCGTTAGGTTGGTATGTAACGTTGGATCAGCATTATTAATTTTAAAATTAGGCGAGAAGTTATGTGAGTATTATATTTACGGGAGATAAAACATGGAATAAAAATATGCATAATATATATATATATATATATATTATGCATATTTTTATTCCATGTTTTATCTCCCGTAAATATAATACTCACATAACTTCTCGCCTAATTTTAAAATTAATAATGNTAATACTTACATTATTTATTTATTGCGCACATGAATTCGATTATGGTGACATAACTAGCACATAAACCAAACACATGTAATGTTTTTTGGCCAAATTTTTAGGAATCTAGGAGTGTTTGTATATGTTGTGTTGATTTTGGAGAGTTAAATTTTTTATTGGCCAATCTTCTGGGTACAAAATGAGTGCCTTTGAGTTGTTTTTTTTTGGGGGGGG
>MDKI01126797.1:0-30462 GCA_005239505.1 Nicotiana paniculata
ATATATTTACACCATTTTTTTATAATTATAATAATCTAATTCTTTGCCTTTATATTCTAGTTTGATTGGTAGTTTCTTTTGCTTAAGTACAAGCATTTATTTCATGTTAAAAAGAATTAATTTTTAATTGAGAACTTAAATTATTCATCACAATTTGATTCAATTATCATCGATATATCTTGGTAAACGGTAGATTTCTCAAAAAATAATTGGTTTGATAGTGTTACAATTAAAATGTAGTCTCCGAAATATGTGTTTGGTAATGTATGTGTCATATTTAGAAAAAACTAATAAATAACCGAAAAAAAATAAAAAATCGACCAAAACCGACAAAGCCGAATCGATGAAAAACCGATTTAGTTGGTTTGATTTGATTTCTAATATTTAAAAAAATCGACTTACTTAATTTAATTTCTTTTTGGAGAAAAACCAATTCAAACTTAACCACGAAGCGTGCCTCAATCTCGATGCCGTCGGAAGGAGACAAGGAAGCTCTCGTAAGTGCATCCATCAATAATACTAACCAAAAAAGATATTATAAGACCACTAACTCAACATGATGGGCTACAGCATCTTTACCTCTCCGTAATGTTTGACTAAATACTAAACTTAAATAAAATAATATTTATAATGTATAGGTATTTATTTGATTATAAATTAATTTATTAAAAATAAAATAACAAATTTAAATTTAAATTATTTTTAAATGAAAAAGATTGTTATTCTCTTTGGGATGAACTAAAAAATGATTCATCATATATTCAAACGACATGAGTATATAATAAGAATACAACAAAATAAACTTTGTTGAGGTCAATTATATATTTCCTCCGTTCATTTTTATTTATTCATTATTAACTTTACATATTCTTTAAAAAATAATAAATGAAGTGTATAATTTATCGTGATACTCATATTAATTGATGCATATTTTTAATGGTTGTAAGAAAATGATTTGAAATGAGTAAGTAATACCTTAGGTATAACAGGAAAAAAGAAATTGTTTTCTCCCGATATGTTAAAAGTGACAAGTAAAAATAAAAATTTAATTTTAGAATATTAGACAAGTAAAAATAAACGGAGGGAGTAAATTCTTACTTATCAGTTACTTTATTTTAACCTTTTCATAGCATTATTATATAAATAATAATACTTATTAAGAATATAAAATTAAACTATGGACTGCCACCACTGGCCGGTGGCTCAATTATCTGAACTGACTTTGCCACCACTAACTACGAGGACAGCTGTTGCATTGCAATAATTTCTCCCTTAAGTAGATTAAAAATGAGTCAGGAATCAAAATATATTTTTTTTGCACTCAAAGAATTAAAATATATAGAAAAAATAGTTGGGAACAAAAATATATATAACGCCCTTTAAAAGGGCGCTATACTTTAACGGTCGTTTGCCCAGTTAAGTGTAGCGCCCTTAAAAGTCTTTATATTTGAACCTGAAATGAGCGGGAAGGTATAGCGCCTTATATTAAGACGCTATATTATACCGCCTTAATACAAGACGCTATATTATACCGCCTTAATACAAGGCGCTATATTATAGCGCCTTAATACAAGGCGCTATATTATAGCGCCTTAATACAAGGCGCTATATTATAGCGCCTTAATACAAGGCGCTATAAAAAGTCGTCCCTTCTCTTTCCCCACCAACAGAACCCTTTCCCCCTCCAAAATTAAAAGACAAACAGGCGGTCCCCCCATGCTAACGAAAACTAGCTCAAGTGGAGCTAACCGGTCCCACAAAAAGTAGAGATTCTGGGTCCCATGTTTTTGCTTGCGTTATCTCATAGTGGATTGTTCGTTTCGGCTCCAAATCACCAAATCTTCAAATTTCCAAAAACTTTAAATCGAGGTATTCCGACTTAGTTTTTGTTAAAACTCATATAAAAAATGCATATTAGTTATTTTTAATGTGCTCTATGTTATTTGGTGATTGTTTTGCGATTTAATTTGTCACGACCCGAAATTCCACCTTCAGGCCGTGATGGCGCCTAACGTTGCACCCGCTAGGCAAGCCAACGTGTTAACTGAATTGATTTATTAACAAGTGAAAATAACAAATACTGACTAGATAATAGAGATAAAGTGCGGAAGCATTAACATAAGTCTAAATAACAATAGCTAATAATGCAAAAATCCCTTTAAGTACAACCCAGAAGTGGAGTCACAACCTCACGAACTAGTCTAAGATTTGACTAAAAACAACACTTTGAAAACAAAATGGTGTATCTGTCTGGAAAACACATAAAAGACAGAATGAAAGATAGACAGGGACACCGAGATCCACGAACGCCATGCAGAATTACCTCGGTGTCGTCTGGAATGGACTGAAAGACACTCCTACTAACGATGTCCACTGGTTCCGACTGCGTAATCTGCATAACATAAAGAAGTGCAGGTGTAGCATCAGTACAACCGACCCCATGTACTGAGTAAGTGTCGAGCCTAACCTCGGCGAAGTAGTGACGAGGCTAGGACATGACAACAAATTGTACTTGTGCAGTTTATTGGTATAGCAGAAAAATAAACAAGAATACAGTTACGGGGAAGAACATGTTGGGGATAAAAGATAGCAAATACTGAAATGACGGAAACGAAACAACAGTCTAAAACATCCGAAAATAATAACGGGGATTGACAACACGAATTAAACAGTGAAAAGAAACGGCACGGCTTGTCCCCTCGTGCATAACAATATAAAATATGACACGGAATGTCCCCTCGTGCATAAACAACATGAACATGGCACGGAATGTCCCCTCGTGCATAGAACATCACAATCACGGCACAAAATGTCCCCTCGTGCATATATATATATATCATAAACACGGCACGAAATCTTCCCTCGCGCATAAATAATAATCAATCAGCACGGAATGTCCCCTCGGCAATAAATAATAATCATCGGCACGGAATGTTCCTTCGTGCATAAATAATAATCATCGGCACGGAATGTTCCCTCGTGCATAAATAATAATCACTCGGCACGGAATGTTCCCTCGTGCATGGTGAGTGTAAAAGCAACAATTGATATGAAAGTTTAATAATTACGACACTTCAAATGTTCAGATATAATCAACAAAATTCTACTGTCCCGGCAAGGGACTCAGCTATAACCAATCTCACTCAGAGGTATAATGTCAACAGTAAAAATCCTCGACGATCACATAGTCAATAACTTTCTACGTCATGAAGTGACCTCAAGGTACCACTTTCAACGTCCCCAATAATTCACAACATAGAGAATATCAAAGAACATTAAACAACTCATCAAAATCGACTTACGGACATGCTTGACCACAACATATAGGTACCCGTCACCTCACCTATATATTAGACATGAATTACACATAGCAAATAAGACTCTATACATATTCCCTAAAGCTAAGGTTAGGCCAAACACTTACCTCGGCTCCAAAAATGCAAGTCAAGCCTCAATCACGGCTTTTCCTCTTGAATCCGACTCCGAAACGATTATATCTAGACATAATTGACTTAATAACATCACTAATAATTCAATAACTCAATCCCAAAGCCTATTTATACAATTCCCATAATTCTTCCAAAAATACCAAAATTCGACCCCGGGCCCGCTTGGTCCAAACTCGAGGTTCGGACCAAAACCCGATCACCCATTCCCCCACGAGCCCGAATATATAATTTATTTCGAAATTCGACCCCACAACAAGGTCAAATTCCCAAATAATCAAAAAACCCTAACTCTACCCAAATCCCCAATTTTCTACCATTAAAACCCTGGAATTCTGGATAAAAGTTGATGAAATCATTAGGAAGTTGAAAGAAACTAGTTAGGGGTTACTTACCTACGATTTGGGAAGAAACTCTCTAGAGAAAATCGCTCTTGGTCTCCTATTTTGGTGAAGAAATTGAAGAAGAATCGGATGAACATCTAACTTAAACACTGCCCGACCCTCGCACCTGCGGTGCATGGGTCGCACCAGCGCTTTCGTAGGTGCGGAAAATCCATCGCACCTGTGAAAATGGGCTAAGCCACTGAGGGCCGCACCTGCGGAACCGCTTCTGCGAAGAATGGGTCGCACCTGCGGAATTGGGCTGGCGGGGCTGGACCGCACCTGCGGCTGCTTATCTGCACTTGCGGTCTCACACCTGCGGCCCAAGGCTCGTAGGTGCGGGCGCACCAGAACTGGTGCACCAGCACTGAATTTTCAACTCTAAACACCCCGGAACCTACCCGAAACTCACCCGAGCCCTCGGGGCTCCTAATCGATTATGCACACAACCTCAAAAACATCCTACAGACTTATTCAAGTAACCAAAACACTAAAATAACATCATGAACATCGAATTAAACCTCAAAATCAATGAAATTCCATAAAACTTCCAAAACTTCTAGATTTTCTTCTTTCGATCCGAATCACGTCAAACTACGTCCGTTTCCCACCAAATTTCACAGATAACACACATAAAACATATTGAACCTGTTCCGGTCTCAAGAACCATAATACGGGCCTGGTATCACAGGTTTCACATCAAAGTTCATTTTCAAAAGTCTTTCTTATTTTCAGAAAATAATTTTTCTTTAAAAATTTATCTCTCGGACTTGGGACCTCGGAATTCGATTCCGGGCATACGCCCAGGTCCCATATTTTCCTACAGACCCTCCGGGACCGTCAAATCACGGGTCCGGGTCCGGATCCGTTTACCCAAAATGTTGACCAAAGTCAACTTTATTCCATTAATTATCATAAATTCAACTGTTCAACGCATTTCCACATAAAGACATCCCGGCTACGCGCTCAGGCTGTCCACGCACATCGAGGTGAGATTAACAGAGGATTTCAGGGCCTCGAAACATAGTTTTTGCTAAATTTACACAAGATGACCTTTTGGGTCATCACAATCTCCACCTCTAAAACAACCGTTCGTCCTCAAACGGACATAGAAAAGTAGCTGAATCGGGGAAAAAGTGGGGATAACGGCTCCGCATATCGGGCTCGGACTCCTAAGTAGCTGCCTCAATAGGCTGACCTCTCCACTGAACACGAACCGAAGGATAACTCTTCGATCTCAATTGTCGCACCTTCCGGTCTAATATGGCTACTGGCTCCTCATAAGACAAATCTTTGTCCAACTGGACACCACTGAAGTCAAGTATATGAGATGGATCTGCAATATACCTCCGGAGCATAGATACGTGAAATATCGGATGCACGACTGACAAACTAGGTGGAAATGGAAATCTGTAGGCCACCTCTCCTACCTTGTCCAGGATCTCAAATTGACCAAGGTACCTAGGGCTCAACTTGCCCTTTTTTCCGAATTTCATCACGCCCTTCATGGGCGACACCTGAAGAAATACCCGGTCGCCTATCATAAATGCCAAATCTCAAACTCTGCGATCCGCATAACTCTTCTGCCTGGACTGAGCTGTACGAAGTCTATCCTAAATGATTTTCACCTTGTCCAAGACATCCTGGACTAACTCAGAACCCAACAATCTAGCCTCTCCCGGTTCAAACTATCCGACTGGAGACCGACACCGCCTACCATACGACGCCTCATACGGAGCCATCTGAATGCTCGAATGATAGTTGTTGTTGTAGGCAAACTCAGCTAAAGGCAAGAATTGGTCCCATGAGCCACCAAAGTCAATGACACAAGCTCCTAACATATCCTCCAAAATCTGAATAGTACGCTCGGACTGTCCGTCCGTCTGAGGATGAAATGTTGTGCTCAAATCAATCTCTATGCCCAACCCTCGCTGAAACACTCTCCAGAAATAGGAGGTAAACTGAGTACCTCGGTCTGATATAATGGATATGGGCACCCCATGCAATCTAACAATCTCTCTCATATAGATCTTTTCCAACTTCTCTACTGAATACGAAACTGATACTGGGATGAAGTGCGCTGACTTGGTCAACCTATCCACAACAACCCATACTGCATCAAACATCCTCTGAGTCCGTGGGAGTCCAACTACAAAGTCCATGGTGATACGCTCCCACTTCCACTCGGGAAGGTGAATCTGCTGCATCAAACCACCGGGCCTCTGGTGCTCGTACTTAACCTGCTGACAGTTCAAACACTGAGCTACATACGCTACCATATCCTTCTTCATCCTCCGCCACCAATAGTGCTGCCGTAAGTCCTGGTACATCTTTGCGGTGCCCGGATGGATGGAATACCGGGAACTATGGGCCTCCTGATGAATCGAATCACAAATGCCATCAATATCATGCACACAAATGCGACCCTGCATCCTCAAAACTCCCTCATCATCCACTGTGACCTTCTTGGCACCTCCGTGTCGAACTGTATCATTAAGAGTACATAAATAACGATCATCATACTTCCTGGCCTGAATACGATCATACAACAAAGAACGGGCCATGGTATCGGCCAACACACTGCCAGTCTCAGAAACCTCCAACCTCACAAATAGGTTGGCTAAAGCCTGAACATCTAACGCAAGAGGTCGCTCTCCGACTGCTAAATAAGCTAGACTGCCCATACTGACTTACTTCCGGCTCAAAGCATCGGCCACCACATTGGCCTTTCCCGGATGATAAAGAATGGTAATATCATAATCCTTCAGCAACTCTAACCATCTCCTCTGCCTCATGTTCAACTCCTTCTGTCTGAACAGATACTACAAGCTCTTATGGTCCGTGAACACCTCACATGGCACCCCATACAGATAGTGCCTCCAAATCTTCAATGCATGAACGATAGTTGCAAGCTCCAAATCATGAACTGGATAGTTCTTCTCATGAATCTTCAACTGACGGGAAGCATAGGCTATAACCTTGTCGTCCTGCATCAACACTGCACCAAGCCCAACCCATGAAGCATCACAATACACGGTATACGGTCCTGATCCTGTGGGCAACACTAACACTAGTGCCATGGTCAAGGCTGTCTTGAGCTTCTGAAAGCCCGCCTCACACTCATCAGACCACCTGAACTGAGCACTCTTCTGAGTCAACCTGGTCATCGGGACTGCAATGGATGAAAAGCCTTCCACAAACCAGCGATAATAACCTGCTAAGCCCAAGAAACTCCGGATCTCGGTAGTTGAGGTGGGTCTAGGCCAATCTCTGACTGCTGAAATCTTCTTAGGATCCACCTGAACACCCTCGGATGATACCATGTGGCCTAGAAATGCAACTGAACTCAACCAGAACTCACACTTGGAAAATTTTGCATACAATTGACTATCCCTCAAAGTCTGGAGGACGACTTTAAGGTGCTGCTCATGCTCCTCTCGGCTGTGAGAGTAAATCAAAATATCATCAATGAAAACAATAACGAACGAGTCCAAATAAGGCCTGAACACTTGGTGCATCAACTCCATGGAAGCAGCAGGGGCATTGGTCAGCACAAATGACATCACCAAGAACTCATAATGCCCATAGCGAGTGCGAAAGGTTGTCTTAGGTACATCAGACACCCTAATCCTCAGCTGATGGTAACCAAATCTCAAGTCTATCTTGGAAAATACAGAAGCACCCTGAAGCTGGTCGAATAAATCATCAATCCTCGGTAAAGGATACTTGTTCTTAATAGTAACCTTATTCAACTGCCGGTAGTCAATACACATCCTCATCGAGCCATCTTTCTTCTTGACAAACAATACTGGAGCACCCCAAGGAGAAATACTAGGCCTAATGAAGCCGTTATCCAACAAATCCTGCAACTGATCTTTCAACTCCTTCAACTCTGGCGGGGCCATACGATACGGCGGAGTGGAAATAGGCTGGGTGCCCTGAGCTAACTCAATACAAAAATCAATATCCCTTTCGGGCGGCATACCCGGCAGGTCAACAGGAAATACCTCTGGAAACTCACGAACCACGGGCACAGACTCCAAGGAAGGAACCTCGGTGCTAGAATCACAAACATAGGCCAGATAGGCCAAACAACCCTTCTCGACCATGCGCCGAGCCTTCATATAAGAAATGACTCTACCAGAAGAATGACTACGAGTCCCCCTCCACTCCAAACGAGGCACCCATGGCAAGGCCAAGGTCACTGTCTTGGCATGACAGTTCAGAATAGCATAATAGGGGGATAACCAATCCATCCCCAATATAACATCGAAGTCAACCATATCAAGAAGCAAAAGATCAACCTGAGTCTCCAGACCACCAATGACTACTAAGCAAGCACGGTAGACTTGATCTACCACTATAGAATCACCCACCGGTGTAGACACATGCATAGTAATACTCAAGGAATCACGAGGCATACTCAAATAAGGGGCAAAATATGAAGAGACATTGGAGAATGTAGAACCCAGATCAAATAACACTGAAGCCTTTCGGATGCAAATTGAAACCGTACCTGTAATAACTGCATCAGAAGCCTCAGCATCAGGCCTGGCAGGAAAAGCATAGCACCGGGGCTAAGCCCCTCCAACCTGATCATCTCTGGGTCGACCTACTGCGGCCTGACTTCTACCTCTCATGGCATGTCCTCCACCTCTATGAGTCTGACCTCTACCTCTGGCACCCCGACTTCCACCCCTATCTAGCTGAGAGGGTGGGGTGGGTCTGATGCGGGAACCATGGCACGGGAACCCTGATACTGAGACCCACCAGAACCTCGGGGGAAAAACCTGGAAATTAGCCCCAATCCACCGCAAGTATAACAAGGCCTCTGCTGATGTGGCTGCTGACTCTGGAACTGGCCATGTCGACCCTGATAACCACCCTGGAAACTCTGAAGCGGCGGTGCACTGATAGGTGCTGGTGGTGCACCAATAGGAGTTGGCGGTGCATTGTGAGCTACTTGAAGTGCCGACTGATAGGGTCTAGGAGGATGACCTTTGCCTGAAGAATCCCTGCCCCCAGATAAGGCTCCACTGAAATGACCGAAGTGATGAGACCTCTTGTCAGCCCCCTGACCACCACTCTGTGACATAATCATCTCAATCCTCCGAGCCACATTGGCCGCATCCTGGAACGAAATATCAGTACCTGACTCATTGGCCATCTGAAGCCCGATGGGCGGAGCCAAACCCTCAATAAACCTCCTCACTCTCTCACGATCAGTGGGGAGTATCATAATGGCATGTCGAGATAGAGTAAGAAACCTGGTCTCGTACTGAGTTACATACATAGATCCCTACTGAAGGCGCTCAAACTGCCTCCGAAGATCCTCCCTCTGAGTAACTGGAAGGAACTTCCCCATGAATAACTCGGAGAACTGAGCCTAAGTCAATGGTGTAGACCCAGCTGGCCTGGTCAAGCAATAGTCTCTCCACCAAGTCTTGGCAGAACCTGAAAGACGAAAAGTAGCAAAATCAACTCCATTGGACTCTACTATGCCCATGTTCCGAAGAACCTCATGACAGCTGTCCAAATAATCCTGGGGATCCTCTGATGGCGCACCAGTAAATGTAGTAGTGAATAACTTGGTGAATTTATCCAATCTCCATAAAGCATATGCTGACATAGCTGCTCCCTCAACTATCGGGGCCACAATGCTCGGCTGAGCTACTCCGGCCGTTTGAGGTACCGGAGTCTGGAATTGAGGATCTAGCTTCTATAGTGTACGAGTAGCAGTAGTTTAGGTCCCTCCCCCAGCCTGAGAGACGACTGGTGCAGTAGGAAGAAGACCGGCCTGAGCCAAACTCTCCATGAGTCCCACTAAGCGGACTAGAGCGTCCTGAAGCACCGGGGTGGCAACGAACCCCTTTGGGACCCGAGTTGGTCCAACTGGAACTGTCTGAGTAGGAACCTCACCGGCAAAGTCTACATGTAGGTCCTCTACTAGGGTTGCTGCTCTTGTTTGAGCCCTGCCCCTGCCTCGACCTCTAATATGGCCTCGGCCCCTCGTAAAATCTACAACAGGAGAATCGGGTTGCTGATCGGTAAATGAGGAAGCACGCGTTCTCTCCATCTTCGAGAGAATAGAGTCGAAACTCAATTAGCATTTAGAATTCAAATCGCACGACAGAAAAGAAGAAAAGTGAAGTTATTCCTAACTTTGCAGCCTCTGGGAATAAGTACAGACATCTCCATACCGATCCCTCAGACTCTAGAAAGTTTGTCCGTGAGTTGTGAGACCTAAGCAACCTAGTGCTTTGATACCAATTTGTCACGACCCGAAATCCCACCTTCAGGCCGTGATGGCGCCTAACGTCGCACCCGCTAGGCAAGCCAACGTGTTAACTGAATTTATTTTATTAACAAGTGAAAATAACAAACACTGACTAGATAATAGAGATAAAGTGGGGAAGCATTAACATAAGTCTAAATAACAATATCTAATAACGCATATATCCCTTTAAGTACAACCCAGAAGTGGAGTCACAACCTCACGAACTAGTCTAAGATTTGACTAAAAACAACGGTTTGAAAACAAAATGGTGTATCTGTCTGGAAAACACATAAAATACAGAATGAAATATAGACAGGGATGCCGAGATCCATGAACGCCATGCGTAACTACCTCGGTGTCGTCTGGAATGGACTGAAGGACACTCCCACTAACGATGTCCACTGGGTCCGACTGCGTAATCTGCACAACATAAAGAAGTGCAGGTGTAACATCGGTAAAACCTACCCCATGTACTAAATAAGTTCCGAGCCTAACCTCGGCGAAGTACTGACTAGGCTAGGACACGACAACAAATTGTACATGTGCAGTTTATTGGCATAGCAGAAAAATAAACAAGAATATAGTTACGGGGAAGATCATGCTGGGGATAAAAGATAGCAAATACTGAAATGACGGAAACGAAACAACAGTCTAAAATATCCGAAAATAATAATGGGGATTGACAACACGAATTAAACAGTGAAAAGAAACGGCACGGCTTGTCCCCTCGTGCATAACAATATAAAGTATGGCACGGAATGTCCCCTCGTGCATAAACGACATAAACATGGCACGGAATGTCCCCTCGTGCATAGAACATCACAATCACGGCACGGAATGTCCCCTCGTGCATATATATATCATAAACACAGCACGGAATCTCCCCTCACGCATAAATAATAATCAATCAGCACGGAATGTTCCCTCGCGTATAAATGATAATCATCGGCACGGAATGTTCCTTCGTGCATAAATAATAATCATCGGTACAGAATGTTTCCTCGTGCATAAATAACAATCATCGGCATGGAATGTTCCCTTGTGCATAAATAATAATCACTCGGCACGGAATGTTCCCTCGTGCATGGGGAGTGTAAAAGCAACAATTGATATGAAAGTTTAACAATTACAACATTTCAAATGTTCAGAAATATTCAACAAAATTCTACTGTCCCGGCAAGGGACTCAGCTATAACCAATCTCACTCAGAGGTATAATGTCAACAGTAAAAATCCTCGACCGACCATATAATAAATAACTTTCTACGTCATGAAGTGACCTCAAGGTACAACTTTCAAGGTCCCCAATAATTCACAACATGGAGAATATCAAAGAACATTAAACAACTCATCAAAATCAACTTACGGACATGCTTGACCACAACATATAGGTACCTGTCACCTCACCTATACATTGGACATGAATTACACATAGAAAATAAGACTCTATACCTATTCCCTCAAGCTAAGTTAGGCCAAACACTTACCCCGGCTCCAAAAATACAAGTCAAGCCTCAATCACGGCCTTTCCTCTTGAATCAGACTCCAAAACGATAATATCTAGACATAATTGACTTAATAACATCAATAATAATTCAATAAATCAATCCCAAAGCCTATTTATATAATTCCCATAATTCTTCCAAAAATACCAAAATTCGACCCCGGGCCTGCTTGGTCCAAACTCGAGGTTCGGATCAAAATCCGATCATCCATTCCCCCACGAGCCCGAATATATAATTTGTTTCAAAATCCGACCCCACAACGAGGTCAAATTCCCAAATAAACAAAAAGCCCTAACTCTACCCAAATTTCCAATTTTATACCATTAAAACCCTGGAATTCTTGATAAAAGTTTATGAAATCATTAGGAAGTTGAAAGAAACTAGTTAGGGGTTACTTACCTACGATTTGGGAAGATATTCTCTAGAGAAAATCGCTCTTGGTCTCCTATTTTGGTGAAGAAAATGAATAAGAATCAGATGAACATCTAACTTAAACACTGCCCGACCCTCGCACCTGCGGTGCATGGGTCGCACCTGCGCTTTCGCAGGTGCAGAAAATCCATCGCACCTGCGGAAATGGGCTAAGGCACTGAGGGCCGCACCTGCGGAACCGCTTCTGCGAAGAATAGGTCGCACCTGCGGAATTGGGCTGGCGGGGCTGGACCGCACCTGCGGTCTCACACCTACGACCCAAGGCTCGCAGGTGCGGGCGCACCAGAACTGGTGCACCAACACTGAATTTTCAACTCTAAACACCTCGGAACTTACCCAAAACTCACCCGAGCCCTTGGGGCTCCCAACCGATTATGCACACAACCTCAAAAACATCCTACAGACTTAATCAAGTAACCAAAACACTAAAATAACATCATGAGCATCGAATTAAACCTCAAAATCAATGAAATTCCTTTAAACTTCCAAAACTTCTAAATTTCCAATTTTCGATCCGAATCACGTCAAACTACATCCATTTCCCACCAAATTTCATAGATAACACATATAAAACATATTGAACATGTTCCGGGCTCCGGAACTATAATACGGGCCTGGTTTCACATCAAAGTTCATTTTCAAAAGTCTTTCTTATTTTCAGAAAATAAATTTTCTTTAAAAATTCATCTCTCGAACTTGGGACCTCAGAATTCGATTTCGGGCATACACCCAAGTCCCATATTTTTCTACGGACCCTCCGGGACCGTCAAATCACGGGTCCGGGTCCGTTTACCAAAAATGTTGACCAAAGTCAACTTTATTCCATTAATTATCATAAATTCAATTGTTCAACACATTTCCACATAAAGACTTCTCGGCTACGCGCTCGGGCTGTGCACGTACATTGAGGTGAGATTAACGGAGACTTATGGGGCCTCGGAATACAGTTTTTGCTAAATTTACACAAGATGACCTTTTGGGTCATCACATAATTTATTTGTTATTTTTTATCCGGACTATAGTATGCTAAAAAAATTAGTAAAATAGAGAAATTATTATTAGTTGTTAAAAAGTGTTAATTAGATACTTTTTACTGTGGTATATGTATTTTCGTGATTATTTGGTGATTAAATTAATTTGTTATTTTTATTCGGTTTAGATTATTTATTTGCTAAAAGAATAGTAGAATAGATAAATTATTACTTTAGTTCTGTGTAGTGGTATCTTGTGGCCTAATGTAGTGCTCGTATTTGTAATGTAGTGCCCTTTTAGTGTCATCAGATTTTGATGTATTTGGTATGTATGAACTCGTGAGAGTATAAGGATTTTAGTTTTGCAATTTTATTAGATTCCGAGACGTGGGCCCGGAGGGTTGGGTTTGGCCAATTTCGGGAATTGTGATATAATTTGATAATTTTGATATCGGCTTCGTTCCTTTGGCATATATTAATGATATAAAACTGATTTTGGTTAGATTCAGGATGACTTGTGGGCGAGTCGAGCGGCAAGGGTATTGTGAAGCAGAGTTTTGGCTTGATTGAGGTAAGTAACGTTTCCAATCTTGATTTTGAGGGTTCGAAACCCCGAACTACGTGTTATGTGATTGAAATTGGGTGACGCACATGCCAAGTGACGGGCGTGCGAGCGTGCACCGTGAGACTTGTGACCTGGTTCATTTCATGGCACCGTTTAGTGGTTCTTTCTTGTTGATATTTGTGCTTCTATCAATGTGATTAAAGTAAACATGTTGGAAATCATGCTAAATATTATGTTAAGGCTTTACGCTGATATTGTTGGGACTCGGGTGGTAATTTATTGCTGTCATCTCATGTGTTTCATTGATATTATATACTCAGTCATGTCAAAGAATATCATATCATGTCTCGGTCTCGATAATTGTTGATTTGCACGTTATATAATTGATGCGGGCTAATTCATGCATTGTGAGCCCATAAGAGCCAGACTGGAGAGTGATGACTGAGTGAGGCCGAGAGCCTGATATTGAGTGACAGATATGGGATCGGGTTGCGCGCTGCAGCAGGTTATAATGATTATTCATGGATCTGGCTTATGATAGCGCTTGGGCTATAGGAGCCCCTCCGGAGTCTGTAACACACCCCCAGTGAGCGTAGTGATATTTGAGGGATGGATCTTCCCTGGACATGGACCTTGTCCGAAGTGATATTTGAGGGATGAATCTTCCCCGGACATGGATCTTGTCCTAAGTGTTTATATTTGGAGATGGATCTTCTCCATGAGGCTGGATTGGCCTGTTTCAATCGGTACTGAGCGACTGAGGTCAGTGATGTGTATATGTATTCTGGGATGGATCTTTCCTGGGTCGTTGAGCCATATACAATACTGAGTGGTTGTGAGGTGTATCAGTATTTAGAGATGGATCTTCTACATAGGGCTGGATCGGCCTTCCTCAGTATTAAGTAACTTCGGTCTGATGTGTATATATTCTGGGATGGATCTTCCCTGGGCCATGCGAGCCATATATAGTATTGAGTGGACGAGCATTTGAGAGTGGGAGCACATTGTGAATTTCATACTGTTCATGCATTGGCATGTAGAACACGTTGAGTTATATATGTTAAACTGTTTGGAACTGTACTTATCGTATCACTTTGAGCTGTCTAGTTAGCTGAAAGCATGATAAATGTGGAGGTTTAGTCTGTCACTAGCTCTCAACCTACAAGTTGGACTTGTTACTTACTGAGTTGGTATACTCACGTTACCACCTGCACCTTGTGTGCAGATTCAGGTATCCTAGGTCATGATAGTGCCAGTTGATCGTTTGATGCGGTTCATTTTCGAAGAATGCGAGGTAGCTGCTTGGCGATCGCAGACCCTTCTTTTACCTTCCCTATCTTGCTTTGTGTATTTTTGTTAGCTATTTCCCGGGCAAATGTTGTCTTGATTTATTTTGCACTGTTGTAGTATGGCTCATGACATAGTGACACCCAAGGTCGGGCTTGTATTTTTTCCCATTTTTAGATTTTGGATTTATTTCTTTTACGGGATTTCAGTAATAAAAGATTAATATCTGGCTTTTAATTGAAAGATCAGAATTTGTTGGGAATGTGTCGGCTGGCCTAGTTTCATGATAGGCGCCATCACGACCGGGTTGGTTTTTGGTTGTGACAAGTTGGTATCAGAGCTCTAGGTTACATAGGTCTCACCAGTCATGAGCAGGTTTATTAGAGGCTTGTGGATCGGTACGGAGACGTCTGTACTTATATTTGAGAGGCTTCGGAACCCTTAGGAAAAATCTCCCATTCTTGAATTCTTGTCGTGCGAATCCATTTATTCGGCCAAAAGCGTAACTCTTTGAATTCCTTTCATGTATTCGAATGCGCGCGTGAGCGCTCGGTATCAGTTGTGCATCGACGGCTTGTGATTCCCATGTATGAGTTGCAAGATTGATTTTAGCAAGTTGATAATGGGCCAATATGGAGGACTTGAGGTCGGGTTTTGTCTGTGGCTTGAGTGCTGAGATTTAGATTGTGTGAGCACGTGCATTTTGGGACTTATATGTCTGTTGTGTCCCTATTGGCGGGATTTTATGGTTGGATGACTATGTGGTGAGTGTGATTTGATGGTGAGATGTGTTCGGATTGTTTGATTTCAATAAAAAGAATTGGATGGAGATGTAGCAAGAATTATAGAGTGTTTGACTTCTGTCTTGAGTGGCATATGGCCACGATTTTGGACGGGTATAGAAAGATATCAGCTTGAGGCTAAGCAGGCGGGGTTACCTCATGCGGGGTGTCCTGAGGTTATGTGATCTTCATGTTGTTTCGTAACAAGTTCTATTTTTCCAGAAAATGATATATGTTGCAACTTGAGTTTAGATCTCTTGGGGAAGTTGGCATGACTATTATAATGGTTAATACGAGATTTGTAGACGGTTGAGATATTAGATGGTTTTTGTTATATGAGCTTTCGAAGGATTTAGTTGAATCCCACTACGGTATTATGGCGGTGATAGCGTATGGGCATTGTGAGTTATTATCTGTTTTGATCTATGGCTTTGAGCCAAATGGGGTAGTTTGCTAGTGATTAGTTGGTTGCCTGATTATGTGTTGTATTGGTTTCAGTTGGGGTATACTGGTGGATCAGTTATGACCTGTAGAGGTGGAGTTTGAGAATGACTCAAGTAATAGAAATTTCTGGATACAGGTTGTAATATACTCTATGGGGATATGGGTCTTATTGCATGATTGAGTTGTTATTTGTAAAGGAAGTAGTGTGCGTGAAGTAGGAATTTGCTTGGTTTTTTAGGGGTGTGGGTTACTCCCTTAGGTGTTGGTGTGTTAATGGGGTACAGGTTGTTTGATCTGCTTGATCAGTTTAATTGAGAATTGTGTAAAGTGGGTGACTCTCGAGAATAGTTCTGGTGGATTCAGGGTTTATATATCATTGTGGATTATACATTCTGGTATCATGAAAGGGAAGGATATTTCGAATTCATCGAAAGTCTCTTTAGAGTAAGTATTTGAGATGTAGTACTTTGGGTTTCTTAAGATATATTTGGCGTTTTATGAGCCTTAGGGAAATGTGGTTCTATGCTAGGGTCTCGCGTGGTGATTTTTGGTTGAGGATTTTATTACTATGGCAAGGAGAAATAATGATTAGGAAGGTTCTGAATTCGTATGTAGCGTGGGAAATCTCAGATGATCAGATATATGGTGTTACTTTTAGATATGACTCGATGAAGATATAAGTTTCAGAAGAGGAACGGTGTTTTGATTTACGGATACTTCATTGGTGTGGCGGTACTCTTCTTGTTGGTCGGTTGCGGGCATTCAAATTTGGCCTTGTAACACAACGAATTGTAGGGGTATCCCTCATGGTATGATCAGGTATTGGGAAAGTATTAGACATTCAGGCGACGTAGTTGAGATCGGATATGGTGATTTGTGTGCTCTGAGGGTTTTTGAGTCTGGGAACTCAAATGAGTATATGATTTCATAGTTGAGGGTTGTAGAGACGTAGCCAAGGTTATCCAGGGGTTAGTGTGTGTTGTGATTTAGTCATTGTGGACCTTCAGAGGGTCATTTGTCTATTGTGTATGACCGGATTGGTTTGTGGTTCCTTAGTAGGCCTAGTGGGGGTAGGTGTTTTGCACCGAGTCGGATTGATTAGCTCTGTAGTGCTATTGTGAGGGGAATTCCAGTTAGTGGTTGTTGGGCTTATCTGCGTTTTGGGATGATTTATGAGTACTCTTCCTTGCTACGGGGAGCTGCGATTCGTTGGTTTTAGGCACACATGGTGTGGTTCTATTGTGGTCTTATTGCAGGATTTGAGTAAGGTAAGTAATTGGGTATTGCAGGATTGAGACTCATTGGTTGTGTTCTTTCGGGTTCGTGTGGCATGGTATCGTTCGATTCTCCATGGTTTTGGCAATGCACTTTGAGTACTTGATGTCGGGTTTCACGTGGTTGTTGATTTTGAGCAAAGCAGACCGAAGCATATAATATGGACCAGCGTTTGGATGGAGTCACGCATTGCGGCGAAGTTACACCGAGTTATGATCCTTGTGTATTGGATTCGTGTGTTTTGGTTCTATGGAGTGTGAGGAGTTCTTAGCATTGAATTATGGTGATACCCGCTGAAATTGCGGGATGGTTCTCTTGTTTGATGTCATCTTTCATGTTTGGATACATTTGGAATGTTTTCTATTAGTGCACGGATTGCACAGGTGATGGCTTTGGATTTTTATTGATGTGTCATGTCATTAGAGTGGTCGTGTTGGATGGGAAGAGGTCATTGGACCTAGAATGAATACTATCAGAATTGACTATAGCATGGTTGGAAGGATAATATCGGAAGTCGGCTTAGAAATCTGCTATAGCTCCTGTCGGATTAGGGGGAGCTACATGACTGGTTGATCGGACGAATGGTTACTAGTTTCTGCGTGCTTCTTCATCATTGGCATTAGATGAAAGTGTTAGAACGAGGCTTTGCTTGATCAGAGGTTATTTATCGGTATTGAGTTATTTTGAGCAACTGTTGTGATTAGGAGTTATCGCTACGAGTGTTTGAGTCATGTGGTATATCATGTGATTACATCTTGGATTTCGGATATGGCTTGATGCAGCATGTTCAGATTTATACAGTGTGTGGATGCGTGATTCTGATCTCATAGAAAAATTCGGATGTGGAAATTGGATTCTAAGGCTTATGGGTTAGGTTGGATGAAGAAATCTCAGATGTGTTGTGTTATATATGCAGAACAGGGTGACATGGGACCACCCCCGAGTATGCGCAAGGTAAGGTTATTCGGCGATTTGATGGCTTTTGGAACAACTCTGGGCATGTTCGAGGACGAACGTATGTTTAAGTGGGGGAGAATGTAATGTCACGATCGGTCGTTCTGAGAGTTTTAGCCTCGTTTCCCCCATTTTTGCTTCATTTTGTGTGATTCATCTCTTTTATGTTGTGTTGGGTTGGTTTGCTCGGGTTCAGAGTGATTGTGGAGAGAAATGAGACACTTAATCTCTTAAGTTTAGTTATATAGTGGAAAAGTCGACCAGAAGTTGACTTATAGGTAAATGGTCACGAAATTTGGATTTTATGGTTCGAATAGCTTCGTTAGGTGATTTGGAACTTAGGAGCGTGTTCGGAATGTTATTCGGAGGTCCGTGGTAGAATTAGGCTTGAATTGGCAAAACTGAATTTTTGGCGATTTCCAGTCGGCAGTGGAAAATTAGCTATCGGGGTCGGAATGGAATTCCGGAAGTTGGAACAGGTTCTTAGTGTCATTTGGGATGTGTGCGCAAAATTTCAGGACATTCGGACGTGGTTTGGTTAGTTTCGGCATCGTTGGCGAATTTCGGAAGTTTAGAAATCCTTAGACTTGAATTTCGACTAAATTTGGTATTTTGGTGTTGTGTTGGGTATTCCGAGGGTTTGACTAAGTCTATGGGATGATATGTGGTGTGTTGGTATAATTGGTTGAGGCTTCGAGGGGCTCGGGATTGATTTCGGATGGTTAACGGAGGTTTGGACTTGGAAAATGCAACAAACTTGGGACCGCAGGTACGAGTCCGCAGGTGCGGAACCCCTGGACAGAGTATATAAATTCCAGCCTTCGCGAATTTTCTTATTTCCACCATTTTTTAAGACGGGTTTGGATCTTTTTGAGGAGTTTTAAGAAGGAGTCAAGGGGAAACGCATTAAGGTAATATTTTTTAACCTAACACTCGATTCTATGGTATTTTCAGTTAATTAAGCATGAAATTTATGGGATTTAATGGTAAAATTTGAGGGGTTAGGGCTTCGAAATTTGAAGGTTTGATTTGGGGATTTGAGGGGTCATTTCTCATCGGATTTTGATGTATTTGTTATGTATAGACTCGTGAGAGTATAAGGATTTCAGTTTTGCAATTTTTATCAGATTCCGAGACGTGGGCCGAGGGGTCGGGTTTGGCCTATTTCTGAATTATTGTGATGTAATTTGATAATTTTGATATGGGCTTCGTTCCTTTAGCATATATTAATGATATAATACTGATTTTGGTTAGATTCGGGGCGATTTGTGGCCGAGTCGAGCAACAAGAGCATTGCGGAGCAGAGTTTTGGTTTGATTGAGGTAAGTAACGCTTCCAATCTTAGTTCTGAGGGTTTGAAACCCTGAACTACGTGTTATGTGATTAGAACTAGGTAACGCACATGCCAAGTGACGGGCGTTCGGGTGTGCACCGTGAGACTTGTGACCTGGTTAATTCCATGACACCGTTTAGTGATTCTTTCTTGTTGATATTTGTGCTTCTATCAATGTGATTAAAGTAAACATGTTGGAAATCATGCTAAATTTACGCCGATATTGTTGGGACCTGAGTGGTCATTTATTGTTGTCATCTCATGTGTTTCATTGATATTATATACTCAGTCATGTCATAGCATATCATATCATGTCTCAGTCTCGGTAATTGTTGATTTGCACGTTATATCATTGATTTGGGCTAGTTCATGCATTGTGATCCCATGTAAGCGACACTGGAGAGTGATGACTGAGTGAGGCCGATAGCCTGATATTAAGTGACAGATATGGGATCGGACTGCACGCCGCAACATGTTATATTGATTATGCGTGGATCTGGATTATGATAGCGCTTGGGCTGTAGGAGCCTCTCCGGAGTCTGTAACACACCCCCAGTGAGCGCAGTGATATTTGAGGGATGGATCTTCCCTGGACATGGACCTTGTCCGAAGTAATATTTGAGGGATGGATCTTCCCTGGATATGGATCTTGTCCTAAGTGTTTATATTTGGAGATGGATCTTCTCCATGAGGCTGGATTGGCCTGTTTCCATAAGTACTGAGCGACTGAGGTCACCGATGTGTATATGTATTCTGGGATGGATCTTCCCTGGGCAGTTGAGCCATATACAGTACCGAGTGGTTGTGAGGTGTATCAGTATCTAGAGATGGATCTTCTCCATAGGGCTGGATCGGCCTTCCTCAGTACTGAGTGACTTCGTTCTGATGTGTATATATTCTGAGATGGATCATCCCTGGGCCATGCGAGCCATATATAGTACTGAGTGGACGAGCATTTGAGAGTGGGAGCACATTGTGCATTTCATATTGTTCATGCATTGGCATGTAGAACACGTTGAGTTATATATGTTAAACTGTTCGAAATTGTACTTATCTTATCACTTTGAGTAGTCTAGTTAGCTGAAAGCATGCCTAAATTTTTGTACATTGATTCTGTCATAAATGTGGAGGTTTAGTCCGTCACTACCTCTCAGCCCACAGGTTGGACTTGTTACTTACTGAGTTGGTGTACTCACGTTACCTCCTACACCTTGTGTGCAGATTCAGGTATCCCAGGTCTCGATAGTACCAGTTGATCGTTTGTTGCGGTTCATCTTCGGAGAGTGCGAGGTAGTTGCTTGGCGATTGCAGACCCGCCTTTCTCCTTCCCTATCTTTCTTTGTGTATTTTTATTAGCTATTTCCCGGACATATGTTGTCTTTATTTATTTGGCACCGTTGTAATATGGCTCATGACTTAGTGACACCCGAGGTCGAGCTTGTATTTTTTCGCATTTTTGGATTTTGGATTTATTTCTTTTACGGGATTTCAATAAGAAAAGATTAATATCTGACTTTTAAATGAAATATCGGAATTTATTGGGAATGTGTCGGGTGGCCTAGTTCCATGATAGGAACCACCACGACCGGGTTGGTTTTGGGTCGTGACATCTTTTACATTGTACATTCGCACTGCCCTACTTACAGGCGCTTATCAGGAAAAACCATGCCCTTTAACAAGCACCGTTGCTCTATATTCATCACACATTGCTGTCCAAATTTCGTCAATATCCCTTGTGAGGGCATCCACATCCGGCATACTTGGTAAAATGATCAAGGTAGGGAATCTCCCTTGAATAAAATGGCACGTGGGACTCGTATACTCTTGGTCTAACGGGAGTTGGAGCATGCTCCCTCGTCAAATCAGGTTCAGCATTCTCTTCCTCCTAATCATCACCCTCATCAGGGAAGAGTGTGTCATCTCCAGAATCATCGACATTGTTGTCATAATCACTATTCTCTTTCTAACTCTGCGCATCGTCCTGATCCCGATTAAATATGTCATCTTCGGGCAATTGAGTAAGGACGGGAACTTCAAGTTTCTCGTTTTCACTACACAACCAACAAAAGAATGAGTTACTCAAATTGATCCAAGCTTTACATATAGCTTTATCACTTCACTTACAAATCATAATGTTGACATCTCATGATGGACATTATCTTGTTGGTGATGACTCCAGGATGGACCACCATGATCTAACACAACAAAACTAGGCATATTCCACTGGGTGTTGATTCATAACTTGTAAAATTCATATCTGGCCGATACCCCCTGTGGAATATATGAGTGTTAATACAAATTCAAACATAAAAAATAAACATCATAACACAAAGGAAAATTAAATTTTACCACTTGTCTTGTGGATTATGTAAACTAGGAGAGAATTATTTCCTCGCTCCTTATTCGCCCGTGGAGATAATTTTAGATCAGGCCAAACTCTTTCAGCCAGAACCTGTTCGGCTAAAACTGCTCCAAAATAACCACCTGATGACCGAGGGATATCCCTACTTTGCGCAACTTCATTATTGGGAACGTCCTCAGCCTTGACGTACATTTCCAATATTTTTATCACAAAAAATTCCCGGTATTTATCCGGATTCCTCAAAAAATCTCTATGAGTTTCATCGTCTTCGATGTTAAACTCAGCATAACAAGCAACCCCTTGCGGAGTGACAGATTACGGATATCTTCCGGTTACTTTAATATTCATCGAACGTTTGCTAACACTCTTTGTTTTACATAACAATGATACCAATGTATCGTACTTCATTGTAAGTGGCAACTTAACATGACAATGTGGAGATAAATTATGGCTTACTGAGTTATTTGCCACCACAACCTCACTCCCCCAATATAATGAAACCCTAGTTCTTCGCTCTTCAGATATTATGCAAAATAACTTAACGAAGAAATATTTCAGAAGACTTGAGAATATTTATGAATGGAGTTTTACAAAATCCTTAACCTCTTTAAATAAGTCAAAAACCAATCGGGGGTACAATTATTTAAGGTATAGCACCTTAAATATGGGCTCTATACCCAGTTGAATTATTGTTATGTCAGTTAAGCCCAAAAGAATTATTGGGGGGCCTATATATATATATATATAGCACACGGTAAGGAAGCGTTTTATATATAGTGCATTTTAAAAGGGCGCTATACTTAACTGGCAAACGGTCGTTAAGGTATAGTGCTCTTTAAAAGGGCGTTATATATATTATAATCACCAATTATTTTTTCCATACATTTTGATTTTTAATTCCAAAAGAACCACATTTTGAGCATTTTCAAATTTAACTACGAAATCGTTTGACTTACGTATTTCGTTGACTTGTCCGCTTTTAAGAAACTATAATGTGTGATGTATTGTATTGCTAACTCATATCCATCGTTTTAATTGTTAACTAGTATTCTTTTGTTTCATTTTATGTGTTATTTTTTAATTTGCTAAAAATAATTATTTTTGAAATTTAAAAATATATTAATGTTAAAATTTTTGTTTAATAGAGAAATATCATTACATATTAAAAAATCAAAAGTTCTAGACGTCTTTCTTTCATTAATAAATGTTTAATCAACACCGTCATAGAAAAAAAGGTAAGTATTCGACAAGAAAAGACATAAATTTAGAAGTAAATATAGGTTCATATGAAATTATTGGAGTAAATTTTATGGATGGTCATTCAATTTTGTGTTCATTAGTTAAAATTTTTATTTTTTTATTACGTAAAAATTATTCAACTTGGTGTTCATTACCTAAAAGTCACTTTTCTTTCTTTTATTACATAAAAATTATTTTACTTTGCTTTGTTTATTACTAAAGTCACCTTGACCAGATTTTATAATATTTTTATTTGAAAAATCTATTATACTGTTGACATTATATATCCTCTCATTTATGTAATAACTTCTATATTCAATACTATATAATATATTTTTAACTAGATATGTACCTTATAATCAAAATAATTTTAAATTATTTTATTTATTATTTTTATAATTTTTTCACGGCATTTAATTTGTTTAATCATATTTAAAAATGAACATATTTTAAATGTAAAAACCATAGAAAATTTATTTTTAATATTTATATGAAATAATAACAAACAGATTTGTTTAACAAATGATAGTTTTTTTTATAGTCAATACAAATTTCAAAAAGTTTCAAATATATTTTTGTTTAATGTTAAGATTTTTAAAGTTTTATCTGTTAATGTTATTTATTTGAAAGTATTAATCTAATGTGTCATTGTGCTAAATGTTAGTATTTTATTTATTGGATTAATGAGTATGGCTTGGTTGATCATTAAAAATATTTCATTAAGCATGGTTAAGAACATGGAATTGAGATTTGTTCACGGTAATATTATTGAGAAATTTATAATGCTACTTATATATCTTGAAAATTAACGTTAAGAAAAAATTAAATGTACGAATATAATATTAAAATAATATCAAGTTATTTTAATTATAAGTTAATATTTGAGTAAAAGTATATTATTAAGCATATAATATAGAAGGTATTACATAAATGAGATGACTTATAGTATCAAGGGCATAATAGATTTTTCAGGTAAAAAATTGGTAAAATCTGGTCAAAATTATTAATGTGATAACTAGAGCATAGTCAAATAATTTTTGTGTAATAAAAGAAAGATTCATGATTTTTTGGTAATGAATATAAAGTTAAATGACTCTTACATAATAAAAGAAAAAAATGTAACTTTTGGATAATGAACACAAATTAAATTGAATGACCACCCGTAAAATTTACTCGAAATTATAGATATCGAGCGTCATACAACCGCAGTTGAAAATTATTGTTTACAAATATTAAAGGATGCAGTTTTTACTTTCTACTAATGCCAATTTCTTTTCGAGAAATATAAAAAGCTTACCCGAATACACTTATATTGGTGATTTAGGGAATTAATCAAGTTCAAGAATAATTCACATAGTTATGTAACAAAAACACAAAATTCGGTCTTTCATCGAGAAAAATTGTATGAAGACAGTTAATATTACTAATAAGTAACTTCTTCGTGTGCTTAAATATACTAATACACTAAAATTTTATTGTGAAAATATACTATCTATCTATATCTATATTATTATATTAAAAGCACGAAGGCCCTTAGCGAAATATCGTTCGCTTTTTTTACCCTTTAAAAATAGAATTTACATTGGATAAAATAGTACTTTAGTTATTTTTCTAATATGTAGGAATACTCATTTAATCATTTTTTTAATATGTAGGACTACAAAATCAACTAAATTTTATATATTACATTCTTCCTTATTTGGATTACGTAGAAAAATTTAATATTTAGAACTTCAAAAAATATTAACATTTTATTTTATATAAAGTTTTACACGTAAGTAAATTATATATAAATGGCAAGAAAAGGAAAGAATTAAAAATACTAACTAAATAGGACGTAACTACTTGGTATTTAGAAGCTTATCCCTTTAGACAGATACCAAAATTTCAATCAAAAAAGAAAGATGACGTACGATGTTCTTGGAAGATGGTAGAGTAACTTTTTTTATGTTTTGATTTAGGTGAAACTCTTTTATATACTAAAATATTTTAAAATATACAAAACTATTTCCCACTCATTTGATTTTCTTAGGATTTGACAAAAAAAATAATTATTTGATAAAATATAATTATAATCGAATATTTAAAATTTGGTATGAGATAATATTAAGAATTTAAATCAATAAAATATAATTTATATTTGCTGAAAATAAATAATTACGTATTTTGAATAGCTAATTAGCAAAAAAGAAATTAATTTTATTATTTTTCAAATTCATCATACAATTAAAACTATCTTCAGGTTGACAAAAATCTTGGCTTAAATAGATATGTTTCAATAAAAAAGACCACCGATGATGAAAAAATTAGAAAATAAAGTTGAATCAATTATAATATAGTATTTAAAATTAACTTGGATAAAATTCAAAATAGAAGAAATAAGAATGAAATAATAAGTATTCAAAATAAAATGACATTTATTATTATTTTTATTTTTCATCTATTCCAATAAATGGTCCTCTATATTATTATATGTAATAAGTCATTGGTTGTAAAATACACATTCAGTATTAGTCAATTTTATACCTTACACCTTATATTGTTACTTCATTATTCATTTTTCCCTAGAAAGTATATGACCTAGCCGTTCATTACAATAGCTCTAAAGAAAGATACTATTTTTTTAATTAGTGTTAATTTGATGACTGTTTGAAGAATTATAATAAAAATATATAACGATTTTGATCATGTTAGATTTAATATTATGTCACAAAAACGACTACAATTTTTGTAAGCTTACCCCAAAGAATATGCCCTTCAAATTAATATAAAATATATGTGCTTAAATATTTTATATGTGAACCAGTTTCTTCTAAAAACTATATGACGACCCTCTTTATTCCAAATCTCTAAAAAAATATAATTATTTTTATTGATGGCCCTTTGAAGAATCATAATAAAAATATATAATATATCGGAATTTAATTATAAAAAAAGCAGATATATCAATCATTTTAGATTCAATATCATGTTACATGAATTACTGTAATTTCGTAAGATTTTTTCAAAAGATATGCCCTTCAAATTAAGAAGAAATACGTGTTCTCCAATCGAAATATGTAACGATCATTTTTCCTTTTAAAAATAAATTTTAGAATTGTTATAAAACTAATTATTTTCAAATATAACGACAAGTGGGTTTAATCAATATTATAATTATTTAAATACTAATTTCATTTGAATAATGATATATCGAAACTAAATATACTCTTTCAAATATAATTTTGAGTTTTTCCCCGGTGTATTTTACTAGCTTACTTTAGTATTCTTTCTGAATATCTTTTCTCATTTTCAGGGAACTTTGGCTTTGTGTTCATCTAAAATTCATGGATTATTAGTTGTTTTGTATAGTTCTATCCACTATTTATATTTTCAATGACTATGTGTACTACTAAAACTGAAAAGGAAGCATGCTAACTTTATTTATTAACAAAAATGACATAAATTTTAAGTTGAATTATTAACTGATGATTGAGGATTTTTATGAGATTAATTTTTCTTAATTGAGTTAGTTATGCGTACAATGTCAATATTAATGACTATTGTGTGGAACTTATACTTTTATGTCATAACTCAAACACTCATTGAGATAGGATACACGCGCGATGCGCGTACCCTGAACGATTTTTTAATTATATTGAACATAAAATTCATATTGGATAAAAATTATAATTACAATTAAATATTTAAAACTTAGGATGAGCTATTATTGAGATTTGAATCAACAACAAAAAGATCTCTTTGACATTAGCAACAATCCTAATTAACAGAAAAAGTTTTTGATTTAACTAATTAGTGAAAAATCCAAGTCATACTTTTCAAAATTTATAATAAAATAGATTATAATATAGTAGTAAGAGTCAAACTGTTAAAAATACAAACGTTAAAAACAATAAGAATGTGTAACGACCCGACCGGTCGTTTTGAGAATTTAAGCTCCGTTCGACAGTGTAAGGTCTTGAACAGCTTCATATTATGTGTATCGACTTGCGTTCATAGTCGAATTCAGTTACCGGATGATTCAGAGTCGAATTGGGAGAAGGAATCTAGTTTTGGAAGCTCAAGCGGTGAGAATTTGGCCGAAATGTGACTTTTGTGTAAACGGCTCCGGAATGAATTTTGGATATTGTCAGCATCTTCGTATGGTGATTTTGGACTTAGGCGTACGTCCAGATTCTGACTTGGAGGTCCGTAGGGTAATTTGAGGCATTTCGGCGAAAGTTGGAAAAGTTGAAGTTTGGAAAATGGAGAAGTTTGATCCATAGTTGACTTTTGTGATATCAGGGTTGGAATGAGATTTTGAGAGCTGAAACAACTATGTTATGTCATTTGGGACTTGTCTGCAAAATTTGGCATTATTCCGGGTTGGTTTGATTAGTTTCGGCACGAGTTTTTGAAGTTGGAAGATTTGGAAGTTCATAGTTCGATTCATGGCGCGATTTGCATTTACGGTGTTGTTTGATGTGATTTAAGATCTCGAGCGAGTCCGTGTAGGGTTATAGAACTTGTTTGTGTGTTAAGACGGGGTCTCGAGGGGCCTCGGGTGTATTTCGTATGGGCTACGGGCTAATTTCTTCTATTTTTGGATTGCTGGTTTCTGGTGTCTGTTGTCCTCTTTCGCGATCGCGTAGTCCCAGTCGCGATTGCGTAGTGTTCTGTGCACCTGTCATATTCTCCTTCATCGCATTCGCTTTTTAAGGTTCGCGATCGCGAACTTGTAAATTGTTCTACACCGCGTTCGCATTTTACCTTCCGCGTTCGCGTATTGTTAACCTTGTTGGGGAGCCCCAACTTCCCCTTCGCATTCGCGCCTTTGGGTATCGTATAAGCTTAGTACACTGTTATCCGCGTTCGCATCTCCTTGTACACGTTCGCGTAGCTCAGTTCTTGGGCCACCATATTTTCATTTTTCACGATCGCATCTCCTCTTCCACGATCGCGATGTACAATTACCTGGGTAGACAAAATATATTCCCAAATCGAGGGTTAGATCATTTTTGGTCATATTTGACTTGTAGAGCTCGGCTTTGGGCGATTCTTGGTGGGTTTTTCAAGCAATTCAATTGGGTAAGTGTTCTTCACCTAGTATTTAATATATTCCATGATTTTACCTTTATTTTTATCATTTAATTTGTATTTTGGGTTGAGGAAAATGTTGGTTTTTGAAGAAAATTTTCAAAATAAAAAATCATGATTTGAGGGACGAAATGGTATCGGAATTTGATAATTTTTTTTATGGTTGAACTCATATTGGAATTGGCGTTCGGGTTTTGTAAAATTTGTCAGGTTCCGAGGTGCGGGCCCGGGGGTCGACTTTTGGGTCAATTTTCAGATTTTATTAAAGATTGAGACTTTATGATCCGGAATATTTTCTTATGAGTTATATTTGTGTTTTGAAGTTATTTTGGTTGGATTTGAGCCGCCCGGAGATCTTTTCACCTGAGAAGTTCAATTTTATACTACCGGTTTGTCGTCTTTGAGGTAAGTATCTTTCCTAATCTTGTGTGGGGGGAACTACCCCTTAGGATTCGAGTCTTCCATGTTGATTGTAGTCCGTGTACGCGAGGTGACGAGTGCGTGCTCAGACTTATTTGTGGAAAGTTGGCCTTTTAGGTATCTTAGGTCTTTATATTCACTGAGTATCAATTTATTCTTGATACGACTGAGTTCCTAATTACTATAATCATCTCTACATGCTTAAATTAGAATTACTTATTTTTTGATTCACTCTTATTGCCTATTTGACCCTTAATTGACTAAATTGAAGATTTTATCCCTTTTACTGTCATGTTATATCTTCATAATTGCTTATCTCTATTTGTAATTATCACCTCATCCTATAATTGTTTAGTCTTAAATGAAGTTATAGTTACCTTCCCGCTGCTCACCCTTAAGTGAAATTGTTGAATATCCTCGAAATTGTTCAACCTTAAAGGAAGTTTAGATATCCTATACCTTAGTTGACTTTCCCTTATTTGGAATTATCAGATTCGTGTTAGTTTCTTGTTGTTAAACCATGCATTTGGGGTACGACGGTTACATGCCTTTTTCTTCCTTGTTGAGCTATTTTTATTATGCCTAGTTTCTTTATTGTGCTTATTCCTGGTGAACTAGCCTTGTGTTTTCTTGTGATCGGAGGTTCTAGAGTTGATGTATTTACCGTATCTTGTATTATTGTCATTTTTGTTATTGTACTTGTTATGATGATACACGGGGTTTCTGCCGTGCGATTGTGGTTATTATGATGCACGAGGTTTCTGTCGTGCGGTTGTTGATATGGGAATTTGCACGAGGTTTCTGTCGTGCTGTGTTTTCTATTGATATTACACATGCGGCGTGACAAGGCGGGATATGTATATATGGGTTGCGTATGTGGCGAGACAAGGTCGGAACAATATTGTGCACGTGTGGGGAGAGAAGGCATGCATTCACTTTACTATTGCACACGTGGAGAGACAAGGTGGGCTGTGTCAGGGATTGTTTGTGGTACTTGTGTTGGCCTGAGGACATTTCTTGTTGTTGATATTGTGTAATGGTACACTTACTGTGTGAGCTTATTCTTGTAAAAAATGTGAGAAAACATTGTACATGTTTCCCTTTTCCTTCCTTATGCTCAGTAGTTGGTTGAATCATGTTAGGACACCTGCACAAGCATACACGTAGCTAAGCACTCTTTCGGGTTAAAAGGCTTCCTTGTTTTTGTTGAGTATAGATATCCTTGTTGTACTTGCCCTACATGTGTGAGTGACTCCAATTGGCATGTGAGTCGTCCGTGCAGCTATTAGTTGAAATGAGGGCACAAGATGTCAATGTAGGTTCAGATATTGGGACATGTGAGTTGTGATTTGTTCGAGGTTCGGTACCTCGTGGAGTTGACTAAGAACTTGATGTAAAAATAGTTGAAATTGCTGAGTTATTACTTGTCCTTGTTGTATATGAAATTCCAGATTTAATTTGTGTTCCATTTACTCTTTTGTGTTATTTCATGGTTTCCGCTGACACTAGTTGTTCCTTTCCTTATTGAATTTACAGTATTGTTAGTCGTATCGTGATGTTTTCTATGTAGATAGCATATTCCGTTGTTCCTGTATTTATAGTTGTTCAGTTTATTAGACCAGTGAGTGTCTTGACTAGTCCCCGTCACTACTTGATCACGCTCAACTATGTCTTGTAGAAGACTAAGCGGGCGTTGCAAATATAATCCGGGG
>ML328598.1:0-17214 GCA_005239505.1 Nicotiana paniculata
TTGTTCAAACAACTACCTAAATATGCACTCTCTCTCAAGTAGATACATAATAAATAGGCGCAGTTAATTGATGGCCATTCAATTAACTACAACAAGAACGTAGTTTAACAATTAGAGATTAATCAACCAAGCGGAACTATATTAATAACAAAATAAGTTTATCCCTCAACGGGTTCTACCAAAACCCTAGATTAAAGAAGTTAGCTAAACAAATACATAAGAATAAAATCTAAAATAACTTGCATAATGAAACTACAAAGTAATGAAGAAAATATGTACAAATTGATGTCTTGCCGTTCAAATCCCTTCTCCCCTCTTCGAATCCCCTAAGTTGTGTTTTTGGGGTCTATTTATAAGTTTAGGACAAACCCTAAACGTGTAGGAGACTTCTATTCCAACCGGGAAACACTTAAACTTGTCAAAACTTGGAATTGACCGAAACAGGGACCTGGCGTTTGGAGGCTAACACCTGGATAACGCCAGGCTAGGGCTGGCTTTAGAAGGCTAACGCCTGCCTAACGCCAGGGCCAGCCTGGCTTTAGGAGGCAAACGCCTGGGTAAGGTCAGGGTGTTCCCTCGTCGCCTCTTAAGCATATTTTCGACGTATTTGCATCCATTTAGCTCGATTTCCATCTCCAATTCACCTACACATGAAATAAACTCCATCAAGCACATAAAAAGTGTATTTTTTATCATTAATGCGCATAAAATGTAAGACATATAACATGTTAAACTATGAATTCTAGTCTCGCATCACACCACAGAAAATTTAAGGATCATGTAGTTACGATGGGACTTGGTTCCACTATTTAAATTTCATTGTAACAACGATATTTATGAAACTCTATTACTGTATGAAATTTCTCATATTGTTATTATGTATACATTCAATAATTTTGAGAAATATCACTAAAGTATGGACCTAGATTAAACATTGGATTTTATTCATTAAGAAATATGGGCTAAAGTTTAGAGGCATAATGCATCGTGATACATGGAAGATACTACTCACTCATAGAGAAATTATCGCCATGATTCATGTGTTATGATTCTCTCTAAAATATATTTTGGGCATCTTGTATATGGACCAAGTGGGAGAATGTAGGAAATGTTCTTTTACATTGAACGTTTTAGAAGGTGGTCCATTTAATTTGGACTAATTAAAACTCCCTTCTTTAATTTATGTAACGGCCCAAGTTGTGAAGAAACTTCTGCACATTTAAATGACTGTTTCAAAATTGTTTTGATGGAAGAAAAAAATATATATATATATATATATACACACACATACATATATATAGAGATATATACACATGCATGTATATATACAGACATATATACACATATACATGTATATCTACTCCTTTAGATATTATGATAATTTTTTGTTATATCAAAATTCTAAAGTTCACGAGAAATTTGTTTATTGACGTTACATTCAAAAAGTGAGGAAGTATTGTTATCCCATGATTAACACATACATGAGTATTGTTAGAAATGGAAGAAAATGAGTTAAAGAGTACAAACTTATGAATTGATGTTGGGTTTTCCCTTCAAAATCGCACCTAGGCCGAGCTCTAAAGAAGAGTTTATGAAAATTTGGGGAAAATCCCGTTTTTGTTCTGTTTTAAGTCACAGGCATCGGGCTTTCTTCGTGTTCGCGATTAGCAGCAGCCCAAGTCGCTTTCACATTCGCGAAGGCTACTGCCCCCTGGCCTTCGTGAGCCAGTTCTCGCGTTCGCGTAGAAGAATGACTGACCCCTCCCCCAGGTCCTCATGCCTACGCGTTCGCGAGAGGCTGGTCGAATTCGCAAAGGGTAAAGCCCCCATTGCTTCGCGTTGGCGACCTAGCCTTCGCGTTTGCGAAGAAGAAATTCCACTCAGCTCCAGTTTATTCTTCGCGTTCGCACGAGTACCTTCGCAAACTCTAAGAAGGAAACACCAGATATTAGCTGAAGCACAAAAACCAGATTTTCTAAGTCCAAAATCACTCGTAGCCTATACGAAACTCACCGAGCCCTCGGGCTCCAAACCAATTATGCACACAATTCCAAAAACCTCATACGAACTCGCTTGCGCAATCAAAACACCAAAATAATGCCTAGAACTACGAATCAGGACACCAAATCAAATGAAATTTTCAAGAAAACTTTAAAACCTCTATTTTCACAACCGAACGTCTGAATCAAGCCAAACCAACTCCATTTCTCAGCAAATTTGACAGACAAGTCATAAATATAGTAATGGACATGTAGGGGGCTCCGGAACCAAAATACGGACCCGGTATCAACAAAGACCAAACATCAGTCAATTCTTAAAAATCATTAAACTTCAAGTTCCAATTTTCAACAAATATCAATAACCCGAGCTAGGGACCTCCGAATTCGATTCCAGGCACATGCCCAGGTCCCAAATTTCGATACGGACCCACAGGGATCGTCAAAATACGGATCCGATTCCGTTTGCTCAAAACGTTTACCGGTGTCAATCCAAATGAATTTTTAAGGCAAAATTCTTATTTTTATTAGTTTTTAACATATAAGCCTTCCAAAATAACACCCAGACTGCACACAAATCGAGAAATGCTATAATGATGTTCTAAAGACTTCGAAACACATAATTAGTTTCTAAAACATAACGATCTATCGAGTCATCACATAACATTTCGATATAATATTCAAAAATATTCGGAACAAACAAAACTGTTATAAAATGTTTGAGATGTCATGTTTTACCTCGAATGTCTATTATCCGTTGGAGGCCATAGTTGGTGCTCAAATTTTAAAAATGGAAATGACAAAATACAAATTTTGTAATCAGCAAAATCTATCACAGGTGTATCAATTAGGTACATTTTACTTTAGTATCTCTGCTCTTTCCTTTTTTCCTTTTCCTTAGTGATGGGTGGAGAACACAAGTATAAATCAGTACGGAGACATTATAAGCAAATCAAAGAATGCCACTAGAATTTTTACTGTATTTCTGGATAAAAAATATCTATTTGTCTACTCCTTTAGATATTATGATAATTTTTTCTTATTTCAATATTCTAAAGTTCACAAGAAATTTATTTATTGACGTTACCGATTACATTCAAAAAGTACGAGGAACTATTGTTATCCCATGATTAAACATTAAGGGCCTTCCTTTAGTGAAATTTCCTTTTCCTAAAGCATGAAATTCCCATTATTAGAAAAGAATAGACATAACAAGAAACAAAATCAAAATTAGCAAAACTTTTAGGGATTACCTTTTACATCCTAAGGCGTGAATGGTAACATAAATTATGCTAATAATTTCTTATGCTCTATATAAGAAAACGTATAACTGCAAATTAGCTTCTGGTGCCAGAAAAATGGCTGTTAATCGTTAAATCTTCTCCAAATTTCCAGCATAAGTCGAATTATACCCACTTAAGTAATTCATAGCCACCACCAAAGATGTGTTATAGTGGATGAGACTGTTTTTCCCTTAACCAGAGTTTTCGCGTTTGAGCCCTCGGTATGGAAAAATCCTTGGTAGGGAACGCTTCCTCCTGAATGGGGTCCTACGTGGCGTGAATCCGGATATAATCGGACTCCAAGGTGAGTACCGAACACCAGTGAGAAACAAAAAAACAAAAAAAGGTTCATAGCCGATATAAGATTGCTTCTAAAAAACAAAAAATAGACAAAGAATTCTCAACCGACAAGGAATATCAAATACTTGGCCAACAAGGATTTTAGTTTTTTAAAAAACATTTACTTGGTCACCAAGTAAAAAAATTTCCTATAAAAATCTGTTGCACGCCTCTCTTCTCTTCCACTCCACTTAGATTCATTCCAATGGCTTCTCTTGTTGGCCCTCCAGAAATCTATGGTAAACAACAATCTTCCTCCGCCACTCAACAATCAGCCCCCACTGTTAGCAATCCCTTTATGGATCTAATGGTTGCAAATTTCAACTCCACAAAATCACAACCTCCTAATATGGGCTACACTGAAAACATGTCAGCAACTTATCTTTCTACTTCAAACCCTTGTTTAGATTTCTTCTTTCATATTGTTCCTGATACTCCTTCCCAATCCCTCACTAAATATTTGCAATGTGCTTGGAATCATGATTCATTAACTGCCTTGAAACTTATATGCAATTTGCGTGGTGTTCGTGGCACCGGCAAATCTGACAAAGAAGGTTACTACACTGCCGCTCTGTGGCTTCATAGTCACCACCCTAAGACCCTTGCCTGTAATTTAGAGTCCATGGCGAATTTTGGGTATTTCAAGGATTTGCCTGAGATTCTATACAGGCTACTTGAAGGAGCTGATGTGAGAGAAAAGGCTAAAAGAGAAAGGAATATAGGCAAAAAATTGAAGAGATTTAAAGCTCATGGGGAAAAGGATAGAGGTTGGGAACCATTTGGGGGAATTCTAGTATCTAACGAGAGCAAAGCTGAAATTGAGAAACAGAAAGCGAGTTGCGCCAGAGAGCAGAAGAAAATCGAGATGGCTAAAAAGGCTTTCGAGAGGTATATGCATGATCCTGATTATAGATTTTTGCATGACCGTGTATCTGATGTTTTTGCGGATTGTTTGAAGTTGGATCTTGAGTTGTTGGACACAGGGAAACTGAAGGATATCAGCCTTGCAGCTAAATGGTGTCCTTCTTTAGATTCATCTTTTGATAAAAGAACACTTTTATGTGAAAGCATAGCAAGGAAGGTTTTCCCAAGAGAGTCATATCCTGAATATGAAGGAATTGAAGATGCGCATTACGCGTACAGAGTGAGGGATCGATTGAGAAAAGAAGTTTTAGTGCCCTTACGCAAAGCGCTGGAATTGCCAGAGGTTTATATTGGGCGAAATGATTGGGGTTCCATTCCTTACAATAGGGTGGCCTCAGTTGCTATGAAGTTGTACAAAGACAAGTTCTTGAAACATGATGAAGAAAGATTTAAAGATTATCTCGAGAAAGTGAAACAGGGGAAAGCCAAGATTGCTGCAGGTGCACTGTTGCCTCATCAGATAATTCAATCACTAAATGACACTGATCAAGTTGCTGAGTTGCAATGGAAGAGAATGGTAGATGATTTGTCCCAAAAGGGGAAATTGAAAAATTGTCTTGCTATTTGTGATGTTTCGGGCAGCATGTCGGGTACTCCAATGGAGGTTTCAGTGGCGCTAGGCGTTGTCGTTTCAGAATTAAGTGTCGAGCCTTGGAAAGGGAAGTTGATAACATTCAGCAAGAACCCAAAGCTTCAACTAGTTGAAGGGGAAGATTTAAGGTCCAAGGTTGGGTTTGTGAGAAATATGGAATGGGGAATGAACACTGATTTTCAAAAGGTGTTTGATCTAATATTAAAAGTAGCTGTCAATGGGAAACTAAAGGAGGATGAGATGATAAAGAAAGTGTTTGTGTTCAGTGACATGGAGTTTGATCAGGCATCTGCAAATCCATGGGAGACAGATTATCAGACTATTGTTAGAAAATTTAAAAAGGAAGGTTATGGGAATTGTGTACCCCAAATTGTGTTTTGGAATTTAAGGGACTCGAGAGCAACACCAGTGCCAGCAAACCAAAAAGGAGTTGCATTAGTGAGTGGTTTTTCAAAGAATTTGCTGACTTTGTTCTTGGAAGAAAGGGACTTTAATCCTGAAGCTATTATGGAAGCAGCAATTTCTGGTGAAGAGTATCAAAAGCTAGTTGTGCTTGATTGATGTATATCAAAATTGGGAAGAGGACCAAGGGAATGGAGAATGATTTAATTTTTCCTATTTAGAGACTTTTAATAAGAGTTGGATGTTGATGAAAACTTCTGCATTTGTTCCTCAAATATTAAGTTTGTGTTTAAAAGAAACTGAATATTCCATCTATTTCAGTTTGTGTGTTACTTTTTTCTTTTAGTCGTATACACATGACAAGATGGTTATTTTTATGATACACACTTGGCTATGACCTTACTCCCTTTCTTTTTTTGGGCACTGACGCTCTGTTATGTTCCTAGGGACTGCTGCTGTTTTTATATTTTTGTTTATTTGTATTTCATTTTCTTCTCTATTCTCGTTTCTGATTCATCCTCTCTCCTTTTTCTTATCAAGATGAGTTTAGAGCTTCTTAAAAAAGCTCTTCAATTTGTCCGAAGAGAAATGAAAGAGAGGACATTTGATTGATTGTGTTTAGGGTCTAATTTAAGGGTCCTTCCATGGTTAAGAGTACTGTTGTCTAAAGTCTAAACTACGCGTTTTACCTTAAAAGATCAGTCTTACCTAGAATAAAGAATGAAAATTAAAATTACTGGTTCAGACTAATTTAAATTAGTCGTTAAAACTTTTGGAAGTATTTTTTGTTTTGTTTTGTTAATAAGATGTGAATGTTACACCTCATACTTTCGCACAATGTACGACATAAGTAAATTGATGGAAGCTCGGAAAATGAGATGTGATATCCTGTATTTTCGTATGTTAAAGTTTCGTCTTCAGTTAATCGACGTAGACTCAGGAATGAGACTTTCTTTGCATAAGCAACGTGATTGCATTGAGCTTTTCATACGACTTGTACCATATTTTGTCGCAATTAACGGGTGTTAGAGGGATTGTCAAGAGAATCGACTTAGGTATGTTAAGGTTATCCCTTCTTTCTTTTGGCATGATCTATACGACACAAGCGAAACGAGCAAATGCACAACTTTCATAAAATACTCTATTCGTAAAAATGCTAGAGATGTGTATATTTTTATTCTTCCATGTGTCATATTATTCTATCATCTGTTGAGGAGTCTCAGAAATATGTATGTTGGTAAAATTTATTTTATGATATTAATCAGAGGCATATACATTGACCCATGACCAGATATATATATATGTATATATATATATATATATATGTATATATATATATATATATATATATATATATATATATATATATATATATATATATATATATATGTATGTATATGGGATATGGGTAAGGTTATGGCTTTATATACGCACCACCACCTGATCAGCTGGTATACGTTGATGATTTGCCCACAGTGACCGAGATGATATGATTGGATGCCCTCAGAGGCTTGATGATGTTATGAACGCATTTACCCATGCATGATATGACATTTATTCGCATATGCATGACATTATAATATTAAATGATTCACAGAGCTATTCAGATGTACATGTTGAGTCTTTTGCTCCATGTTTCTCTCATGTCTATTGTTTACTGATTTTTATTTCTTACATACTCGGTATATTATTTGTACCGACGTCCCTCTTGCCTGGGGATGCTACGTTTCATGCCCGTAGGTCCTGATAGTCAGGTCGATAGTCCTCCAAGTACGCGATCAGCTCAGTGGAAGATATTGGTTCACTCCATTTGCTCCGGAGTTGCTTGCTTGGTCAATATGAGTTAGATGTGTATTGTTTGGTATGTCGGGGCTCTGTCCCGACCTTATGACAATTATGTATCCCTAGAGGCTTGTAGACGTACGTAAAAGATTGTATGGCCTTGTCGGCCTATATTCAGTATACGAGTGGTCATTTTGGTCTTAGTGGCCCATATGTCTTATGTATAAGTTGGTATTACATGTTGTATTCTACCTATTTCACAGCAGCCTCTCCGGCTCAGTTATCTATGATAGTATGATACGTTATGTTGGTACTTGGTTGGGTAAGGTACCAGGTGCCCGTCGCGTCCCATCGGTTTGGGTCGTGACAAAAGTGGTATGAGAGCAATTCAGTCCTAGGGAGTCTACAAGCCGTGTCTAGTAGAGTCTTGTTTATGGGAGTGTTGTGCACCACACTTATAAGCAGAAGGCTACAATGAATTTAGCATTGTCACTCTTTCTTCTTACTATAGATTGTGTGGTAGATCTCGGTTATGAGAACTCAATTTCCTAAATTCTATCTTATTCATAATACGACAATGCCTACATCTAGAAAGACGTTTGGTAAGGGATTAAATGTGGTTGTGGAAGAATTGAGTCAGAGGAACTCGACTTGGCATCATGCTTATGATGAATGTAAGGTCTCCAGCAGAACATGAGGACACTAAGACGTGCAAGCTTCTTTATAAGGATCCCTAAGGAAAGAATATATATCCGCTCTTACGATAAGGAATAAGAGAATCAGAAGGTAGACACAAGTTTCAACAAATAGAAGAAGCAATGTGAAGAAGGGTACAAGGTACCTAATTAGTAGAGATGAACATTACCTACAATATAGGAAGAGAAATATAAGCATTTTGAGTTACGTTCATTATAAACAGAGGTATGTATAATTGGCCGCACCCATCTCAGTTATGCCCTATGGGGGTTAACAGGTGTAGTTTAAGAAAAGGACGGAACATCAGAATCCGGTTGGGATTAGAGTAACCCAAAATAGTGAATAGATTGTTTGTAATACTTGACCTTTCCAAAGGATAATACAGATGTGCTAATAGATTTCTTTGTAAGACACCCATGTGATGCAATCTAGAACATTACAATTAGATGTGAATACTAGCATGATCAAAAAAATTAATTTTGAAGATAGGCACTAAAATATCTGGAAAGGATAAATATTACCTTAGTGTGACTCTCGTCACTGGTAGAGCAAGGACGTTGAGCAACCCGAAGAGCCGATAAATGAAGCAAGGAGAGCTAAAAGCGAAAGAATGTCTTGTTGAAGTTTTTACAAGAAAGGGATAGGCAGAAATATTAGCAGAGTAATGAGAAGAGAGATAAGGAAGAATTATGAGTGAGATGTGATACATGGGTGACAACGGTAGAGTGTTACATAATCTATAGTCAAATGAAGAAAAAAAGGACGACAGGTGACAGGCCTTGAGACAACAAAAGAATATAGGCCATAAAGTCATATCCTCATTTCGAGAAATAAGCTCGTGACTCCAACGGGACTACCAGAAGGAAAAGTTAGACCCCAGAGTAATAGAAATCAATATGAGCTGGTGAACAAGGTAAACTAAATATGAATTAAAGACTGAGTGATTTGATAATAATCGGCATCATGAGAATTTCAGATTGCGTTCCGGCCATAATAGAATGGACAACAGAAGGAGATTCATAAGAAATTCAGAGAAAGTTCATTAAGGAAGACGCTTCCCTAAAGCAAGCAATGTGAGCAAAGTTAAGCTTAAGGGACTGTATGTGCCAGTTGCGCTAAGTGTCACCATCGCGAGTAAGGGAATTTGTTATCCTTGGTACAAAATGATTGCCGCAAGGCGATTAAGGATAATTAATGTTGTGAAACGAAGCCAAATATGAAGAGGTAAAACATCTATAGGTAGATCCTCGTGGCTTCAACTCTTAGTACTCCCCTAAAAGGGGGGAATATGGAGTGATGTGGCATTAAATCGGAATTAAGTGGTTCTAGTGACTATGGAATGGTAAAGGAAGAATGCGATTAAAAAAAATGAAAAAGGAATGAGATGGAATTTATCCAAAATCCTATAGATACGCTACGATTTCTGAGTATTGTGCATGAACGACGTCAAAGAGAGAAAGTAAAAGTTCCTGCCCGAGCTGTTATTAATAAATAAGGAGCCTGTGCGATATGTAAGTTAATACAAAGGAAATAACCCAAGAAAGATTACACGGAATACTGATATGAGAATGGGCCAACGAGTAGTTAATAACTGATCAGGAAGAGCCCGGTTATGGCTAAACAAGACGTTACAGATGAGTCAGCAGATCGTGTAAGATAAACATAGTAAAACCCAACACGGAGAATTCAGCCTCGCAGTAATGTCATTATAATACTTGAGATATATCCAAATAGGAGCCGGGGTAGTTAAAGGTGCTGCATGAGTATTACGGAGATAAAAGAAAGTGCCACTGGGAAGGCAGTCAAAATATCAGTTCAGAAGCAACCCTATAAGCACAAGGGCATGGAGGTAAGCAACTACGAATGATTATTAGCAGGGAAGGACATCAAAAAGGTATGTAATAAGCTCACAACTTTACGAGAGTCAAGGGTTCTCTCTAAGTACTACAATGAAAGACTAGCTGAGGAGATAAGGAAGAAGGCTTCAACCTAAGCACGACGACCTAAAGAGGAAATGGTCATGTAACAACAGTCTCGCAACAACGAGTAATCACTCCAAAGGAAAGTGGCACCTACCATGGCTAATGAACGGGAAGTAAAATTAAAAGTAATATTCGAGATCATATGAGTTGCATGAAAACTCTGGCAAATATAGGCACTAAGATAAGCTAAGTATGGACGCAACAAGGGGGCACGGAGACCAGGAAAAGTAATAGATTATGTTGAAAGAAAGCTAAGATGGAACTAAAGAGATCATTTGATCAATGATCCAGAGTGGGTTACATTATGAACGCACTTAAGGGTTCGAAGTTTTACACATGCAGCATATACAACCGTAGAAGATTCTGGTATACCTTAAAATAAAGAATTGAGCCCATGACTTAGGCGAAAGATTAAATTGCTAAAGGATTGCATCATGCATATTCCTCAACGTCCATGAAAGGCTAAATAGAATAACAATCCCATGAACCACATATCGGGAGATAACTTAAGCCAACATAAAGGCCAATCGGAAGAAAGAGGAAACTAAAGAGTTACATCAACTCAGTAAATTAGGAGTCTGCTTATTGGACCCAGAAAGTTACAAGCATCATGATTGAGAACATTGTAGAATCGCTCTTAACATCAGAAGTACAAGAGGAATAATACAGTAGCCATATTCTATAATGGCTCTAAGATAGAGCAAGTTAGAAAACTACCATCCTCATAAGAATTCAGTATGGAGCTCCCACCAGATTGTGTATGCACCAGAGGTGCAAGTATTAAACTAGAGCTTCCAATTATGGACGTGAATTATACTATGTGGAAGGGAGGTCATGAAAGAGATAGAAGATATGATGCGAGGTTTTAAGGTAAGTAAGATAAAAGGTGGATAACGTACGAGATACCCAAATGTAGAAGGTTTTGAATAGTCCATACTTCGGATAGAAAGCTAGAAGCGCTGGGATTCAGTATTGATAGCGGCATTGTCAGTGGCATATCTTCCAACGTATGGTTACTAGGTATCGAGGAGGCTCATTAAAAGAGTAAAGAAGAGTTAGATATGATGTGATGTCTCTCTTGATGTTCCATAATGACATAAGGAAATCTATGATGCAAGCAAGTTGAAAGAAGGTTGAAAGTAGTATAAATAGATATATGTAGGACGCAAGCAAAAGTATGATAAAGCGACAAGGTTTTAGGAAGACAGGAATAAGGACAAGAAAGAGCGAGTGGGAAGGTGACGAGAAACAGATAAATTCTCGGGATTAAGCCCGTGAAAACAAGAGAGCTGATGATTTCTCGAAGTTATAGAAAACTCAGTATAGCCTAAATAAACTCAAAGAAGTTACTCATCATAAGTAGCATTTAAAAGAGATGGAATGCTGCTCAGATAATAGAATAAGAGTGTAATTATGGTAGATAAAGGATGACGTTTGGGCCTTCGATTACGTAATGATTTGAAGAAAGGGATTCATGAATTGTACGAGATTAATTTACCCACGTAAGGTAAATCAACAATGGATGGACAAAAGTAACAAAGTATGAGATGAGATTAAGCGATCATTCTTAAGATGAACAGTAATGAGGGATCATTAAAAGACATAGATTTATACATATAAGATAAGCAACGAGAGTAACCTGGAGTTTGGTAGCAGACCTCAGTAATGATAAATCAAAGAGAGTTATGGAAGTAAAGTCATATAGATGGATAAACGGATCTATGAAATAAGGTATAATAATATTCGTAAGTTCAACAAAGCACCGAACGAAGAACTTCAGTATACCTATAGATTCCCAGAAGGACATCTTGTCAAGCTCTGTATATGTTTACAAAGTGAGGCCTAGAGATTGGACAAAAGTTGGAGGAAAAAGAGGAAAAGAGTCGCATAGGCGCACTTACAAGGTCAAAGTCGTACAGACTGCATGATAGAAGGTAACAATAGTTACGAGATTGGAAGGATTACGACCATAAGTCATGGTGTGAGAAAGAGGCCAAAAAGAGGGAATGCCCTGGCCTTTGGAATTATTTACAGAACAATTGCCTAGATATCAAGGAGAGTAGTAAATTATTCAGAAGGTAGAAGTTATGTAAATGATAAGTGCATCAGTCAACATTCAAGGACGAATGTTCCAAAGGGGGGAATGATGTTACACCCCATATTTTCGTACGTGAATGTATGTCATAAGTAGATTGATGGAAGCTCAGAAAATAAGATGTGACATCCTGCATTTTCGTATGTTAAAGTTTCGTCTTCGGTTAATCGCCGTAGACTCGAGGATGAGACTTTCTTTGCATAAGAACTGTGATTGCGTTGAGCTTTTCATAAGACTTGTTCCATATTTTGTCACAATTAACGGGTGTTAGAGGGATTGTCAAGAGAATCGACTCAGGTATGTTAAGGCTATCCCTTCTTTCTTTTGGCATGATCTATACGACACAAGCGAAACGAGCAAATGCACAACTTCCATAAAATACTCTATTCATAGAAATGCTAGAGATGTGTCTATTTTTTTTCTTCCATGTGTCATATTATTCTATCATTTATTCAGGAGTATTAGAAATATGTATGTTGGTAAAATTATTTCATGATATTAATCAGAGGCATAATGGCCTTATGACATAACGAGAGATTTTATTAACGTATTTTATATGCATTTCATGCGTTTATACATGCACATTGACCCATGACCAGATGGCTTTATATATGCGTGTATATATATATATATATATATATATATATATATGGTAAAGGTTATGTCGTTATATACGCACCACTACCTGATCTGCTGGTATACGTTGATGATTTGTCCATAGTGGCTGAGATGATATGATGGGATGCCCTCAGAGGCTTTATGATTTTATAAAAGCATTTACCCATGCATGGTATGACATTTATACGCATATCCATGAAATTATAATATTAAATGATTCACAGAGTTATTCAGATGTACATGTTGAGTCTTTTGCTCGATGTTTTTCTTATGTCTATTGTTTACTGATTTTCATTCCATACATACTCGGTACATTATTTGTACTAACGTCCCTCTTGCCTGGGGACGCTGCGTTTTATGCTCGCAGATCCTGATAGACAGGTCGAGAGTCCTCCAAGTAGGCGATCAACTCAGCGGAAGATGTTGGTGCACTCCATTTGCTCTGGAGTTGCTTCCTTAGTCAGTATGATTTAGATATGTATTGTTTGGTATGGTGTGGCTCTGTCCCGACCTTATGACAATTATGTATCCTTAGAGGCTTGTAGACGTACGTAAAAGATTGTATGTCCTTGTCGGCCTATGTTCAGTATACGAGTGGTCATTTTGGTTTTAGAGGCCCATATGTCTTATGTATAAGTTGGTATTACATGTTGTATTCTACCTATTTCATGGCAGCCTCTCCGGCTCAGTTATCTATGATAGTATGATACATTATGTTGGTACTCGGTTGGGTAAGTTACCGAGTGCCTGTCGCGGCCCATCGGTTTGGGTCGTGACAGTGAATATATTACCAGACAACCAAACATCAATTTACACAAAAAGAGCACTCAATACTGTAAAGAACCAGTAATTGAGCCTCAACACCTCTTCCTACACAACTACTAGCTTTATATCCTATATATTAGAAAGATAGCTTTCCTCGCTTCCTTAGTTCCCCTCAACATGTCAATTCTCTCCCTTATTGCACTTTCTATTTGTTGCAAAATGAAACAATTATTTACAGTATGTCCTCTAAAATGTCTCCAGTTCCGTGCTTGCCATATTCAATAGATTCAAGCTCCATATATCACTGCATGATCTTTTTCTTGAAGAGTCGTCAGCGTTTTGTATTGATGTTGTGCATGGTATCCGCTACCTCTGGAGGTTGTATGTTGAAACAAATCCATTGCTTCACCATTGTCCATATATGCACAGTCCAGCTACAGTCATGAAGTAGGTGCACTGCATTCTCGATGCTTCCATCATCACACTTTCAACATATTGTGTTGTCACAGTGTATTCACGTATCTCGTAGTCTATCTTTTGTCATAACCCTTCCCTTCATAGCAAGCCACAATATAAACCTGTGTTTTGGGAGCATTACTCTGCTTTATACTAATCCAGTTGTTTGTAATTTAGGAGTATCTCCAATTAGCTTTAAATACCCTCTTGTTATAGAATAGTGCCCATTAACAGTTACACAATACTTCCCATGGTGGTACCATACTTTAGCTTGTGGAGCCTTCTTCAATGCCAGTTGTTGTCCACTGGTGGCTTATGCTCCTAAAATGTTATACCGTTGTTCATATATATACCATACACCCACTTCACCCATAGGTTGTCAGCTTTCTCCATAATCATCTACACAAATTTCCCCACAGCTACTATATTCCAATTCCTACATCCTTTAACATTGAAACCCCCTTGTGCTTTTGGCTTACAAATTTTCTCCCAGGTAACTAAAGAAACCTTCTTCTGTTCTGCAGTACTTCCCCATAGGAATTCTTTGCACTTCCTATCGACTTATTTTAAAACACTCTGTGGGAGGATGAATACTGCTCCCCAGAAATTATGTAGTGAAAACAACACATAATTTATGACTTGCAGTTTACCTGCATAAGACAAATTCTCCGCAGAATAGGCCCTAATATTCTCTGTAATTTTCATAGTCAACTGATGACATTCCATCTTATTCCACTTCGTAGGGGATAATGGTAATCCCAAGTACCTTATTGGGAATGTTCCTACTGTAAATCCAGTCATCTTTTACTAGCTTCTCTTTAGTTTCTGCATCTACCCCTATCACAAATATATTAGATTTATCTACATTTGCTATCAAGCTACTCACCTCTGAAAAATGTTTTAGAGCTTCCATAACTTTGTTAACAGACTTTATGTTCCCCTTACAAAAAATCATGAGACCGTCTGCAAATATTAAATGAGTAAGCTTTTGTCTTTTACATATATGGTGTAATCTAATATTTGGTAATTGACTCATTCTTCCCATAATTCTGGACAAGTACTCCATTACCATTACAAATAGTAGGGTGGCATTGGATCACCTTGTCTCAATCCCTTTCTCCCAGCAAAGTATCCATATCCCTCTCCATCCACTTTGATAGAAAACGATGTAGAAGATACACATGCCATTGACAATTGAGTGAAACTTTCTGGAAAGCCATAGCCTTTCAGCATCCCCTCAATAAACTCCCATCCTACAATATCATAATCCTTCCTCAAGTGGATCTTCATTAAACACCTAAGAGTAGTTTTCCTGTTGTAGTGTATCATGATATCATGACGTATTAGTACATTGTGCCAATGATTTTTCTTGGATAAAAGCTGCATGTGATTCTTTTACCAGTGATGGCAACACTCTCTTTACTCTCTGGCATAGAATCTTAGAGATGCATTTGTATATGGTATTACAGCAAGATATTGGCCTAAATTGTCCAGCATTCAGAGGATTAGGCACCTTAGGAATCAAACTAATTAGTGTAGCATTTAGTTGTTTTCAATTCTTGAGGAAATCTAGCACAACTTTACTCACTTCTCCACAATCAATGTGCCAAGCATTTATGAAAAACTACTCCCAAACCCATCAGGCCCTGGGCTCTTGTTCACATTGATACTCATCATTGCTTCCTTAACATCTTTTCTTGTGTATGGGTCAAGGAGAACAAGTTGTTGTTGAGTAGTTAGTTTATGGACATTCTTTAGAAACCATGGTGATGCTATTCTTCTCCATCCTCCTTGCTCTCCTAATAGTTCTTTCTAAAACTGGAGAAATAGTTCAGCTATAGGTGTTGGATCATCCTGCATGTTCCTATTCGTGTCCTGTAACTAGGTGACTTCTTGTACTAATTTCCTGTGTTTGACCACAGAATAAAAGTACATATTGTTATCATCTCCTAATCATATCCTGGTTGCGTTAATCCTTTGTTGAAGGAAGATTCTACTAGATAATTAGACCTCTTAAAAAGATAAATCTGTTTTTTGTTATTGTACATGTAAAAGCAAAACAATCTCCTGCCTCAAAATTCTTCCACTAAATTTCTAATTAATTGGTTGCTTTTTTTCTTTGCCTTTCAAAAATATTGCGTATAAAAATATTGGTCCTCTAAGGCGGTGCAAGGAGGATTATATCCTAAAGGAGAAAGCAGAAGAGTAGAAGCTAGCTCTAGGGGCGCGGAATTAAATGATTACGAGACAAACAATGAGACAAATGAAAAAAATTATATTAAACAATCCACTTTTGAGTAAAGGATTTCTCAGGGTATATTATGACTTTTCCCTGAGAGTTTTCAGATCCCTTTAAAAGAAATATATCATGTACTTGCATAAAGCAAATAATTTCCCACAATAAAATTCCTGAACAATGACAATACTAAAATGGAAATGTCAAAATTTCAAAATGAAGCGGGCAAAACCCCTCAAAATTTGTCAAACGTACGCTTGTGAGCTAAGAACCACACAGCTGCAAATTCTTGAAGAAACTTGAAATTCCAAAAACTTCTGAAGTGATCCACAACTGTAATATATATCTTCACATTTACCTTAGAATCACTAGCATTAGCGCACATCAGTGTTTTAAAAGGCATTTTTGGGGCGAACCCTGGGGCGAGGCGGACAAAAAATGCCCCGAGACGTGATGTAGGGCGAAATTCTGAAAAGGCGTCGCCCAGCAATTCGAGGCGTTCACCCGAGAAATTTGGGGGCTACGCCCAGGCATTGGAGGCACGTTTTTATTAGTGAGACGTAAGCCCCAAAAACTTTTTCAAATTAAATCAAAATTTGTTGAATACGTTCTTCATATAGTACCCAAATTCTCAAAATTCAGCTCAATTATCACTCAAAAGTTTTGAAAAGGAACTGAAATGTATTAAATTTAAAAGTGAAGATTTTTTGTATTGGTTGAAGCCCTAATTCATGGTCGTTCCCAATTCTTTATCTTGTCCGCTAGTCTACTAATGTCACCCATAAGCAAGGAATATTCAATTTTTTAAATACAAAGAGAAACCCATTCTCCTTCATAGCAGCAAGTTTTAAGTTCAAATTGTAGGTTACTCATCCTTTTTGTTCCTCCATGTGAAAAAATTTATTCTTTTCGACTCAAGTTACTATGTGCTTCTAAGTAGCGCATAATAGATTGTTTGACTAATTTTTTGTGGGGATGAAGCACATCTCTCTCTCTCTCTCTCTCTCTCTCTCTCTCTCTCTCTCTATATATATATATATATATATA
>ML328598.1:17325-141384 GCA_005239505.1 Nicotiana paniculata
TTCACATATTTATAATTTTCTTCAATTTTTATGCAATTTTACATTTTTATAAATATTTACTATAATTATATTATTTTATGAAATATTAAAATTAAATATCTATGGGGCTGACGTTCCATGCCTCGGGGCTTACGACTCGCTGAGGCATATGTAAAACGCATCGCCTTAGGCCCACACCTTTTAAACATTGGCGCATATATAGCCCCTTTTGTCCATTATTTCTCCATCTGAATTCACCTCTGGATAATTTAATCTGAATATGATCATCAAGTAAAAAAACGTATACGAAGTGTAATATGGCCAATCTTTTGGCTAGTGGGTCCATCTCATATAGGCATAACCCTATTTGGAAGAAGAGTTTGACTGACAATATTTTTACTTGGAGCCAAAGTATCATTGTGTGGTAGAGATTGATTGATCAATTTTCTTTTTCTTTTTATTAGTCTTTGGAGCTCAAGTTTAGGTCCTATGGAGAGTCATCTCTCATTTCTCAAACACACATTCAGATATTTCTACTAGCTTTTGTCTTCATATTCATTATAGAGTATTTTTTAAGAGAGTGAGTGTTGGAAAACACTTGTGTGAACCCTTTATTTGGAGAAATATTGTGAGATTATTCTCTTGGGGTATTCGGGACTAATTAGAGTATTTACTTTAATTTTATACTCCTGTTGGTATTGTGAAATTGCTCTTTTTCGCTTGTGAACGTAGGTCACCTTGACTGAACCACATTAAATTTGAGCCTTCATTATCGTCTTTAATTATCAACGCGCATTGTCTTGGTTATTTTTATTATAACGTTATTTGTCTAAATTATGCACTACCCGAGTTACCGATCCTAACAAATTGGTATCAGAGCCGGATCTAACCAGGTTTGGTCAGTAGTCAATATGACTCTAACAAAGACTTATGTTGAGAAATTTGATCGAAGTGCAAACTTCATAATATTGCATTTAAATATGGAAGCTATCCTAATTCACGGTGACTTAGATTTGGCACTGTAAGGAAAGGAAAAGAAGCCAGATAAAATGACTGACAAGAAGTTTGCTGTCATTGACAAAAAGGCAAAAGCATGAATCATTTTAAAGCTTTCAAATGAGGTTTTGTGTGAAGTTGCGATGGAAAGCTCAGCCAAAGTCATATGGGAAAAGCTGAAAACCATGTACATGAAAAGAACAGTAGAAAACATGCTTTACCTAATGCAAACACTCTACACTATTCGTATGGTTGAAGGTACCTCTATACCTACACATCTTGATACTTTTGATTCTCTTCTCATGGATTTAAGCAACATACATGCTGAAATAAAAAATAAGGATCAAATGTGTTATTGCTTGTTTCCTTACCCCAGTCGTTTAAACATATCTATCTATACTATATTAAAAGTGGAGACCCAAAGTTAAAAACTTAAATTACTAAATTTCCCATTTAGTTAACCTAACTAATACCCTAATTGATTTATATAAAAAAGACCTAAAAATACAAAGAGACTTTGTGTGACGACCCAGCTGGTCGTTTTGAGAGTCATAGCCCCGATCCCCTATTAACTACTTCCCCCGTATCTATTTCTGCTATTGTGACTTGCCGGGAGGTTTTGTTTTGGTTTTTGGAGTGTTACCGGACACTTAGTCCCTAAAAGGGAGCTTAAGCCTTAGGATTTGGACCGTAGTCTGAACTTTGTGAAGATGACTTCGGAAAGGAGTTCCATTGGTTATGTTAGTCCCGTTAGGTGATTTTGGACTTAGGGGAATGTCCAGATTGTGTTTTGGAGGTCTGTATCTCATTTAGGCTTGAAATGGAGAAAGTCAAAGTTTTGGAGATTTTGACCGATAGTGGAATTTTTGATATCAGGGTCGAATTCCGATTCCGAAAGTTGGAGTAGGTCTGTAGGGTTGAATATGACTTGTGTGCAAACTTTGGGGTCAATCAGACATGGTTTGATAGGTCTTCGACATATGTTGTCTAAATCAAAGCTTTATGTCATTTTTCATCATTTGGACTTGAGAGCTCGGAATTAGGCGATTTTTCGAGGGATTTTCAGAGAGAGCTTTGGGGTAATGATTCCTAACTCATTATTGGTTATATTCCATTAATCTATAGTTGTTTTCTTCATTATATTCTGTCTTCGCAGTTGCGAAGAAAGCTTCGCAAATGCGAACTCTGAATGACCGCAAATGCGACATAAACGTTGCAAACTTTGGCCAAACATTTCCAATTCCTTTAGCCTTTAACTATCAAATTTTGACAAAGTCCAATATTTCAGGCTAGAGACTTCCGAATTTGATTTCGGGCGTACGCCCAAGTCCCAAATCACGATACGGACCCACCGGGACCGCCAAAACACGAACCCGGGTCCGTTGACCAAAAATGTTGATCGAAGTCAACTCAACTGAAGTTTTTTGGCAAATTTTTTTATTTTTATCATTTTTTAACATAAAAGCTTTTCCGAAAAGACGCCTGGACTACGCACGCAAACTGAGAAAGGCTAAATCATAATTTTTAAGGGTTCGAATCACAGAATTAGGTTTCAAAACACGAGATGTCTTATCGGGTCATCACATTTTCCACCTCTAAAATAATTGTTCGTCCTCGAACGGACATAGAAAAATAACTGAACTGGTGAATAGGTGGGGATATCTACTCCGCATGTCCGACTTGGACTCCCAAGTAGCTGCCTTGACGGGCTGACCTGTCCACTGCACTCGGACATAAAGATAACTCTTCGACCTCAACTAACTAATCTGCCGGGCTAGAATAGCTACCGGCTCCTCCTCTTAAGTCAAATCCTTGTCCAACTGGACAAAGCTAAAATCTAACACATGGGACAGATCACTATGATACTTCCAGAGCATGGACACATGGAACACTAGATGAACTGCTGATAACCCCGGAGGCAAAGCAAGCCTATAATCCACTTCTCCCACTCTCTCGTGAATCTCAAAATGTCGGATATACCTATAGCTCAGCTTTCCCTTCAACCCAAACCTCATGAAACCCTTCATGGGTGATACCTAGAGCAACACTCTCTCCCCGACCATGAATGCAACATAACAAACTCCACGGTCGGCATAACTCTTCTACCTAGACTGAGCTGTGTGAAGTTGATCCTGAATAATCTCATGACACCCTTCATGGGTGGTACCTAGATTTGTACCCAACAACCGAGCCTCTCCCAGCTCGAGCCACCCAACTGGTGACCGGAACCGCCTACCATATAATGCCTCATAGGGAGACATTTGGATGCTAGACTGGTAGCTGTTGTTGTAGGCGAACTCTGCAAGGGGAAAGAACTGATCCCACGATCCTCTGAAGTCTATAACACATGTGCAGAGTATATCCTCCAAGATCTGAATAGTTCGCTTGGACTGTCCTTCCGTTTGAGGATGAAACACTACGCTCAACTCAACCCGCGTGCCCAACTCATGTTGTACTGCCCTCCAGAAGTGCGAGGTGAACTGTGTACCTCGATCAGAAAATGATAGAGAAGGGCACTCCGTGAAGATGGACGATCTCGCGGATATAAATCTCTACCAACCGCTCCGAAGAATAGGTAACTGCCAAAGGAATGAAATGCGTTGACTTAGTCAGCCTGTCCATAATGACCCAAAATTCCTCTGAGTCCGTGGGAGTCCAACAACGAAGTCCATAATGATACGCTCCCACTTCCACTCAGTAATCTCTATCTTCTGAAGCAAATTACCGGGTCTCTGATGCTCGTACTCACTTGCTGACAATTTAGGCACTGAGATACATAAGCAACTATATCCTTCTTCATCCACATCCATCAATAATGATGCCGCAAGTCCTGATAGATCTTTGCGGCGCCCGGATAAATTGAATACCGGGAACTATGGGCCTTCTCAAGAATCAACTCACGAAATCCATCCACAGTAGGCACACAAACACGACCCTGCATCCTCAAGACTCCGTCATCTCCAACAGTAACCTGCTTGGCACCATCGTGCCGCACTATGTCCCTAAGGACCAACAAATGAGGGTCGTCATACTAGCGATCTATGATACGCTCAAACAAAGAAGACCGAGTGACCGTGCAAGCTAGAACATGTCTGGGCTCTGAAATATCCAACCTCACAAACTAGTTGGCCAAAGTTTTAACATCTGATGCTAGCGGCCTCTCACCAACTGGAAGGAACGCAAGGCTGCCCATACTCGTTGCCTTCCTACTCAATGCGACGTCCACCACATTGCCCTTCCCGGGATGGTACAAGATGGTGATATCATAGTCTTTCAATAGCTCCAACCATCTTCTCTGCCTCAAATTCAGATCTTTTTTCTTGAAAAAATACTGAAGGCTCCGATGATTCGTGAAAACCTCACACGACACGCCATAAAGATAGTGCCTCCAAATCTTCAACGCATGAACAATGGTTGCCAACTCTAAATCATGGACAGAGGAATTCTTCTCATGAATATGCAATCACCCAGCCCTCCTGCATCAATACTGCACCGAGTCCAACACGGGAAGCATCACAATATACCATGTAAGATCCTAAACCTGTGGCCAACACCAACACCGGCGCAGTAGTGAAAGCTGTCTTGAGCTTCTGAAAGCTCCCCTCACACTCGTCTGACCATCTGAACGGGGCACCCTTCTGGGTCAACTTGGTCAACGGGGATGCTATAGATGAAAACCCCTCAACAAATCGATGGTAATAACCCGCCAAACCCAAGAAACGCCTGATCTCCTTGGCTGAAGTGGGTGTAGGTCAGTTCCGAACTGCCTAAATCTTCTTAGGATCTACCTGAATGCCCTTTGCTAATACGACGTGCCCCAAGAAAACGACTGAATCCAACCAAAACTCGCACTTCGAAACTTGGCATATAACTGGGTATCTCTCAAAGTCTATAGCACAACTCTAAGATGTTGCTCATGCTCCTCTCGACTGCGGGAGTAGATCAAGATATCGTCAATAAACACAATCACAAAGAAGTCCAAATAAGGCTTGACCACTCGGTTCATCAAATCCATGAATCCTGCTGGGGCATTTGTCAACCCAAAAGACATCACTAGAAACTCATAATGCCCGTACCGAGTCCGAAAAGCTGTCTTAGGGACATATGATGCCTTAATCCTGAAGTGATAGTAGCCAGACCTCAAATCAATATTCGAAAACACCTTGGCACCCTGAAGCTAATCAAATAAGTCATCAATCCTCGGCTGTTCTTGATAGTGACAGTGTTCAACTGCTGGTAATCTATGCACATCTTCATCGATCCATTCTTCTTCTTCACAAACAAAACCGGTGCACCCCAGGGCGAGACACTAGGTCTAATAAAACCCTTATCAAGAAAATCCTGCAACTGTTCCTTCAAATGTTTCAACTCTGGCGGGGCCATATGGTATGGCGAAATGAAAATGGGCTGAGTGCCTAGAGCCAAATCAATACAGAAATCAATATCCTATCGGGTAGCATTCCCGGCAGGTCTGCAGGAAATACCTATGAAAACTCACGAACAACTGGCACAAAATCCATGGAAGGAACCTCTGCACTAGAATCACGAACATAATCCAAATAAGATAAACACCCCTTCTCGATCATACGTCGAGCCTTCATATAAGAGATAACCCTGTTGTAAGAATGGCCAGGAGTCCCTCTCTACTCTAATCAAGGCAACCCCGGCAAGGCTAAGGTCACCATCTTGGCGTGACAATCCAATATAGCGTGATAAGGTGACAACAAATCCATACCCAGTATAACATAAAAATCAACCATATCGAGAAGTAGAAGATCTACATAGTCTCAATACTCCCAATAGTGACCATAAATGAATGATAAACATGATCTACAACAATAGCATCCCCCACAGGTGTGGGCACATATACAAGGGCACTCAAAGAATCACGAGGCACAACCAAATATGAAGCAAAATAAGATGACACATAGGGGTAAGTAGACCCCGTATCAAATAGAACTAAAGCATCTCTACTGCAAACTGAAATAATACCTGTAATAACGGCGTAAGATGATTCAGCCTCAGGCCTGGCTGGAAAAGCATAGCATTGGGGCTGGGCCCCACCACTATGAATTACATCTCTAGGACGACCCCTAGCTGGCTGGCCTCCACCTCTAATGGTCGGACCACCACCTCTAACTGCCTGACCCCTACCTCTAGCTAGCTGAGTGGGCGGTGCAGCACCCGGTGCCGGGACCAATGCATGAGACACCTGATTCTTAGAACTACTCGATGCACTAGGGCAAAATCTAGTAATGTGCCTCGGATCACCACAAGTATAACAAGTCCTCGGGTGCTGTGACTAGTGCCGTGAAACTGACCTTGTCAACCTGAGTAACCACCCTGACAACTTCGGAGCGGAGCTGCACTTATAGGAGCTGGTGGTGCACTGTAGGCTAGCTGATCAGAATAAGGCATATAAGGACCACGACCACCTGGAGCACCGTGGGATGCTTGGAGTGCTGAATGAAACGGCCTGGGATGATGGACCCTACCAAAAGTACCCCTGCCTTCAGATGAGAAACCGCTGAACCCACAGGAATGACGAGGTCTCTTGTCAGACCCCTGACCTCCCTGATCAAGAACCACCTCGATTCGCTTAACGACATTGGCCACCTCCTGAAAAGAAATCTCACTCGCAGTCTCTTTAGCCATCTGCAATGTGATAGGCTGAGCAAGTCCCTCAATAAACCTCCTCACCATCTCTCTCTCGGTAGGAAGTATAAGAAGAGCTCCACAAAACGGGTCTCATACTGAGTAACAGTCATACTTCCCTGCTGAAGAAGCTCGATCTGACGACGATGCTCCTCTCTCAATGTAATATGGAGAAACTTCTCCAGGAAGAGCTGAGAGAATTGGTCCCAAGTAAGAGCAGGCGACTCCGCTGGTTTTGTCAACAAATAATCTCTCTACCATTGTTTGACGGAACCAGTCGTCTGAAATGCAGCAAAGTCGACCCCATTGGTATCCACTATACTCATGTTTCGTAGAACCTCATGACAACTGTCAAGATTCTCCTGAGGGTCTTCTGAAGATGAACCACTGAAGTGAATTGGAAAGAGCTTGGTGAACTTGTCCAATCTCCACAAAGCCTCAGAAGACATAGTTGGCCCCTCACCGTCCTGTGCCGCAAAAACCGGCTGAACTACTCTAACTGTCTGAGCTGCTGCGGTCTGTTACTGGGGAGCCATCTGCTCCGGAGTGTGAGTAGCAGGAGTCTGTGCTCCTCCTCCAACCCGAGAATCAGCTGGTGCCATGGGAAATGCGCCAGTCTGGGCCACACTCTCCATAAGTCCTACCAAACGGACCAAAGCGTCCTGAAGCACTGGGGTGGCAACGCCCCCTCCGGAACGTGAGCTGGCCTGGCAGGAACAATCTGGGCTGGAGTGTCCTCCTCAAACTCTACCTGAGGCTTCACTGTTAGGGATGCTGTTGGGGCTCTAGGATGAGCCTTGCCCCTACCTCGGCCTTGACCTCGACCTCTGCCCATCGTAAGAGCTACAACTGGAGGCTCTGACTGCTGCTCAGCTGAAGAAGCGGTACGTGTTCTCTCCATCTTCCAGAGAATAAGAGTAGAAGAGTTCAATCAGTGTTGAGAAAACAAAATCGCATGACAGAGAAGAATATAAGTGAAATTTGTTCCTAAACTTCATAGTCTCTTGGAGATAAGTACATACGTCTCCGTACCGATCTCCCAGACTCTACTAAGCTCGCTCGTGATTTGTGAGACCTAGGCAACCTAGTGCTCTTATACCAACTTGTCACGACCCGAAATCCCCACCGTCGGTACCGTGATGACGCCTAACATCCCACTTGCTAGGCAAGACAACATTAAAATATTATGAAGTCAATTCTTATACATTAATGTAATTAATAGTAAATAATCTATAACGAGTGCGGAATATTATAACAACTTCATCATTTACCACTACCCCGATTTGGTGTCACAGCTCACGAGCATTCTAGAATTTACTGCAAGTAATAGTCTGCAAGAAGTACAATTGTTTGAATGAAAGAAACAGTAAAACAGAAAAGATAGACGAGGACTTAAAGGGCTGTGAACGCCGACAGATCTACCTTGAGTCTCCAGATAGCGGGTCCAATAGCTAAACTCTCGATCAACCAGAGCCGGTACCAAAATCTGCACATTAAGTGCAGAGTGTAGTATCAGTACAACCGACCCCATGTACTGTTATGTGTCGAGCCTAACCTCGACGAAGTAGTGACGAGGCTAAGACAAGACACCTATAATCAAATTTGTACAATATAACAATGTATAAATAAATAACAGTAAAGAACTAAACAAATAATATCGGGAGGAGGAAACATGTTGTGGGGAAATACGAGGTGAAGAACTATAGCAGGATGATGACTTGAACAGTAGATACACTATGAACCAATAAGAACCAATGAACATAACAAAGGAAAAGTGCACGACATCACCCTTCGTGCTTTTACTCTCATTCTCATCATGAAATTTATAGAAACGACACGACATCACCCTTCGTGCATTAACTCTCATAACATTGCACGTCATCACCCTTCGTGCATTACACTCACAATATGGTACGACATCATCCTTCGTGCATTAACACTCCCAACCTCACATAAAGTCAATGAAACGACACGACATCACCCTTCGTGTATTAACATTGTCCCTCACCAAATCAATGAACAATGACAACAGGGAGATAGAAACAACAGATCAAATCTTACTTCAACATTTGGTTCCAAAATACCAACCTCAACTTGAATCAACACTCAATCATTACCAAAGTTCATAAACATGATAAGAATGATCAACATCACAATTAACTAGTCTAAGCATGGATAATATGTCCAAGGAAAGCAATAATTACAAGAATAAGACCCACCCGCATGCTATAACCCGACCACAATGCATAGGTACTCGTGTCTTTACCTATATGTAGTACTCATCATGTAAACACGTAGCAAATAGGCAAATAACTCCTAATCCCTCAAGTCAAGGTTAACCACGGCATTTACCGCACTTCAACAGCCAAACTCAAAGCTCAACCACCGCTTTTCTTTTCACACACGCCTCTGAACCGATAGAATCTAGAAATTTCCAACCAAACAATTCAAATAAAGCCTTAGGAACTACCCACGATTGCGAAGAATTTAATTTAGGCCCTTTTTGGAAAAGTCAACAAAAGTTAACACCCTAGCGCGCTTGGTCCAAACCCGAAATTCGGACCAAAACCTAATTACCCATTCATCCCTGAGCCCGGTTATGTAATTTATTTCGGAATCCGACCTCAATTTGAGCTCTAAATTTCCAATTTACCAAATTCTTAGTTTCTATCCAAAAACCCTCAATTCCACCATGTATACTTTAGATTTTAGGTTAAATCTTAGAAAAAAGTGGTGGAAGAGTGAAAGAAACTAGTTTAGAATCACTTACCAATGATTTGGGGAAGAACAAGTCTTGAAAAAATCGCCTCAAAGGTTTTAGGTTTTGAAAATTTGAGAAATGAACTAAAGATCCGTCTAAGTCCTAATTCATCAGTTGCAGATATCGCATTTGCGACCTAGGCTTCGCAAATGCGAAGTCCTTCACACCTCTGCTATCTTCGGAATTGCAAAGAATGGTTCGCAAATGCGCACTCTGAATGACCGCAAATGCGACACCATCGTCGCAAATGCAAAGGATGCCTTCCCCAGACACACTTCGCAAATGCGAAGGATTTTTCGCAAATGCGAAACCTGTGTGGCCCAGCTTCTCTTCGCATTTGCGATGAGAAGCTCGCAAATGTTAACCCCTCAGAGGTCGCAAATGCGATGCCTGATCTTGTAAATGCGAGATCAAAGGCCTGCAACAAGATCAATTACACCAGCAGTTTCACCAAGTCCAAATTCACTCTAAAGCCTATCCGAAACTCACCCGAGCACTCGGGGCTCTGAACCAAAAGTGCACACTAGTCTAAAAATTTCATAGGAACTTTCCCGCACGATCAAATCGCCAAAATAAGACATTGAACTACGAATTGAACACCAAATCAAATGTGATTTTCAAAAAAGCTTTGAAATTTCTATTTTCACATCCGGACGTCCGAATCACGTCAAACCAACTCTGTTTCTCACCAAATTTCACAGACAAGTCATAAATGTGGTATTAGATTTATACCGGGTTCTGGAACCAAAATACGGACCCGTTATCCAATAATTCAAACTTTGGTCAAACATTTCCAATTCCTTTAGCCTTTAACTATCAAATTTCGACAAGGTACGATATTTCGGGCTAGGGACTTTCGAATTCGATTCCGGGTATACGCCCAAGTCCCAAATCATGATACGGACCCATCGGGACCGCCAAAATACGAATTCGGGTCCGTTTACCAAAAATGTTGACCGAATTCAATTCAAATGAAGTTTTTAGGAAAAATTTCTTATTTTTATCAATTTTTAACATAAAAGCTTTTTCGGAAAGATGCCCTGACGTAAATCGAGAAAGGCTAAATCATGATTTTTAAGGTTTTGAACCACAGAATTAGGTTTCACAATAGAAGAGATGACCTATCGAGTCATCACAGGTCGGTAGATATATATATTTTCTATTTTATCATTGGACAAGTCATGAGTTTGTAAAGTCAATACCATCAACTGGAAAGGGCTATTGGCAAAAAAAAAAAAAAAAAAAAAAAAAAAAAGGTGTTTTAAAAAAATATTAAAAAAAAAAAAAAATAGGGTTTTTCCTTTTGGGGACTTTTTNGCTTTGATTAAAAATTTCTCTAATATATGCTCTGGTTGAAGTATTTGGAGAACACTACTAAATTGGCGCAAATGTTATAAGGTAACTGTCGACTTTAAGGGTGTGGATTCTTAATAAAATTGGTAGCCAGCAGAACTTCGGGTTGAATAAATATATTTTACATATATAATTAAACAAGTCGTGTGTTCTTGTATAAAGTCAATATCAGTAACTTAAAAAGGCCTTTATATACCTAAAGAGTTATTGAATTTAGACGCAGTCCCGTTTGGTCATATATTTTAGCTTTATTTTTTCAAAAAAAAAAAAAAAAATTAAAAACAGTGTTTGCTCATGTAACACGATCAGTTTTTGAAAAAAAAAAAAGTTCTTAAAAATTAGTTTAGGGCATTTTTTGGGTAAATTGTTTTCTTCCACTCATAAAACTTCAACTTTTTTTCCAAATAAAATGCATGTCTAAATACAACTTTAACTTTCACATTCAAAAAAATAAAATAAAATATAAGTTTCAACCAAATCTATGTTCAAACGCTAGCTTAGATTTAAAAGGCGGCCTAAATCTAAAATTGAAAATGAATTGAACACAACTCAACATTCTGAGTAATGATTAAAATTACTTCATTTTTTTTTTCCAAAAAAAACAAGTTGATCTGCAAAAAATATTTTAAGCTTAATGTGACTTTAATAAATTGTTGTGGTTTTCTTCTGTAGCTTCCCTTTCTTCATAGATCCCATCTCAATTTGGAGAAGACGTTTTCTCCGCAGTGTTTCCTACTCTCTCACTATCGTCAACAGATCTTCTGTATATCAAGTAATATGATAAAATGTAAATTACCACTAATATAAAACCTTAGTAAAGTGTCAGAAAATTTACCATATAAATGAAACATGAGATTAGTTAAGAACAATAGAAAATCATAGTTAAACAACCAAGAAATTATCGTTGTCAATTTAAAGTACAATCTAAAATATTTTTGCAGAAAGTTGATGAAATCATTCCGCGTTCAATTACCTTAAATTGTAAAGTATATTCTTTTTGAGGGAAATATTTTACTATAATATTACTGAAAATTACATATATCATACATAAATAATTCTCGCCTCTATCATGTACTATACATTACATATTTCATCTAGCTTTACGGGCATTCAAACTGGAATATTGATGATTTAGAGAACTAAAATATATTTATAAAGTATCTTCTTAAAGAAATTAATACATTTCATATGAAAAAAGATTTTATAGTATTACAAAATAGACTTACATTTTTACTATCTTGGAGGTGGAAGAAGTCGTAACATCCTTTTCCCCTTTGACTTTTCGATTGTCTCTCTGTTTTCTCTTACAACCAATATTTTCTTTATTAGTTTTGATACTTGAATCTTCTTTGGTCGAGCGAATACTCATATTTGGATTTTCCCCGATTGGAAAATTCCAATTATATTCATCTTCAACTGGTGAGAGCCTATTAGTACACTATAGAATACAAGAAAACTCGATGAGATAAATAATTAGTTTAATAATTTCTTATTTTGTCAAATTTTTTAGGTAAGAAAAAAAAGCAAATATTTTCTAAAACATATCATGTACAAAGCACAAAAATAGACGTAATCAGTGAATCACCTTGTAAAGGTTAGTCATGGAACGGAATTTTATACTCCTTGGAATTTCTTGCTTCATATAGTATTTTTTATCTTTTTCATCTCTGGTCAAAAGTTTCGATCCACTATTGACGCTATGGTCAGGATTATCGGGGAGTCTATTTTCACCAGTGATTCTGTTAACCTCGAACTCACCTGAAAATCAAGCATAACTGGATAAATGAGAATGATACACAAATATCCACCTTGTGCTTTGGTCCAAGGTTTCAAAAAATTAAAGTAAATCAATTGTGAAATATAAAATTCTTTAAGTACTGTTGATGTCTTTTTGTTGTTGTTGTTTGTCAACTAGTTCTTCCTCGATAGAATCATGTTTGTCCTTTCTTGTTTTGCTTCCGTTGTGTTCTTCAAGTCTCTTATTTTGTATCGCCTGTAAATTCTCTTTGCTTTTTAATAAATGATTGGAGATAGAAAGTATACTACAAAGGCAAGGAGGTAAAAAGTAGGACCAAAATAAATTCTAAACCAAGATAAATCATATAATATATATATATATATATATATATATATATATATATATATATATATATATATATATAATTTTTTTTTTTTTAGCCGTTGTGTTTGTATGTGTATCAATACATGTTATGTTCTAATCCAATTGACAAATAAAAGAATTTAAAAAATGGTTTCAAAATCATGTCTAACGAAGAAAGAAAAAGGAAAATAAGGCTCTGTTAATCTTGTTACTCGTCTTCCAAAATTTATAAGAGATGGTTCATAAATTCAGAACCAAGACAAAAATAGAAAAGAAACCCCAAAACAAAAAATTTCAGACCTGAGCTAGTATTGCTCGCCGTAAAGCACAATAACATTTGCTAGATTGAACCATCATTTTATAGGTGCAAAATTCAAGGGGCAAAAAGGGAAAATGAAATGACTAAATCAAATTTGGGAATCAAACTCACCAACACATAATCACTGTCTTTCATTTTGATAAAATGACTTGCAAAAATGGATTGAATAACGTGAAAAGGCAAATTTGTGATGTCTCTATCGTCCTTATATGACTCTTCTTGACTACGGAGCTATTTTTGTAAAAAATTGAGATAGATGAAAAGGCAATATCAGTCCAGACTGATGAATTTTTTGTTTCTGGGTTCCTCTGGTACCTCTGAGATATCCTCTTAAATGCTGGAGTATAATGAAGAAGCAAATTAGGTCGTGTCTTGTGTTTATATATATATATATATATATATATATATATATATATATTCTCTTGACCGCTAAGTGGTATTCTCGGCAATTCAAAATTAGTACTTATCAAATACAGACGAGAAGGCTTTTAAAGTGCAACACTATGAATAAACGAGAGTTAAAATTAATTACCGGCAAGAATTTACTTTATGCGTCGGGAAAATAATGATACTTAACACTAATTGAGAAAGTTATTAAAATATATCATTTATTTCATACACATTTGGCACTTAATTACGTCTTAATTTAAAATCTTAGTGCTTCATGTGTATTAACTTTGACAAGAATACACGATACTCTTCTCAATTTTTTTACTATTTCATTTTGGAGGTTAAGATTCTAAATTCAAATATAGTATTTTATTTCTTAATAGATTTAGTGTTCAGGAAAAAAAAAAAATTAATGATGTGGTAGTATTTTTATTAATTCATAAGTCTCTGCAATTCTTAGATTATGTCAAGATGAACTCAAATAGTTCTCAAAAAGTTAAATCAGATTTGCTAACCAATCTGACCAATCAGATTCACTGCCTAATTAATAAGTGTCTTCAGTTGTAGAATATGACAAAATGAATTCAAATAGTCAGATTTATAATCCAATTCAAAATATCAGATTCACAACCCAATTCAATAAGCGTCTACAATGACTTTGACCAACTTGACCAAATTAATTCAAATAACTCTTAAAAAGTTTATGTCACGACCTGGAGTCTTCAACCTCGAGGTTAATGGCGTACTATCTACTTACAAGGCAAGTCGACATAAAGCAGAAAATTAATTGATTTTAACAATTGAAAACAAAATATTAACAATGATAATGATATAAGTCTAAGGTAAAGTAAAATAATACCGAACAACGGAGTCTATACATACCCAGAACCTAGAGTCACGAGCACATGAACATCTAGAATCTACAAAGCAGGTCTGAACAAAATACAACTATTGAAACTCAAAAAAACAACACAGATAGAAGGGAAGGGGACATCAGGGTTGCAGATTTTGTGCAGTTATACCTCAAATCTCCGACAACGAATAAATCCGACCAAAAGCTACTGAGCGCTGCTAGGACCAATACCAGTATCTGCACAAGAAGCGCATAATGTAGTCTGAATACAACCGACCCAATGTACTCCGTAAGTGTCGAGCCTAACCTCGAAGATGTAGTGACGAGACTATGATAAGACACCTATGTAAATAAACATGTACAAGGGTATATAAAACAACAATAATAACAGAGAATGATATCGTACAAACTGGAAGGTGACATGCAAAAAGGGGAAAATATAACAATTACGATAGGCATGAAATAACCAAGTAATTCACCAAATCAGGAGAAATCAGTCAAACCAATGATATGAAAATGGCACGGCATCAACCTTCGTGCTTTTTATCACGACCCAAAATCCACTAAAGATCGCGATGGCGCCTAACATCCGCAGTCAGGCAAGCCAACAGAGAATGATCAACTTAATTACTCATTTTAGTATTTTTGAAATCAAATTTTCATCAATTAAATAGTAAGAAATAGAATTTGCGGGGTAAACTGTCACGACCCAATTTCTCCTCCGTTATGTATCGTGATGACACCTAGTCTTAGGAACTATGTCACGACCCAAATTTTTTTCCGTTGGGTATCGTGATGGCACCTATTCTTAGGGACTAGGTAAGCCTAACAGCTAATGAATAACAACAATAATAAAAGAAGGCTAGCAGTCTCGATATAAAATCTCAACAGAATGTACAAACTTTCTCAAAACAGGTAGTACAAGTCATAAGCTCTACGAATCTTCTACAACTTCTAAGTACAACTGTTTGGAAATAGATACAACCGTGTATGAATACTAAATACAAAAAAGGTGACTCTGACGCCTGCGAACGCAACAACAAGTTACCTTGAGTCTCCTCGGCAACCATCCACACAGCTACTACAACATATATACCTGTATCTGCACACAAAAATATGCAGAAGTGTTGTATCAGCACACCACAATGGTGCCCAGTAAGTATCAAGACTAACCACGGTGGAGTAGTGACGAGGACTAGTCAAGACATCACTGGTTTACAAAATAAATAACATGAATATAGAAATGACCGAACATACATCTATCTAAGACTTCTCAAGATAATCCACCACAATGACAATATAAAGCGGAAGAAAATTACAGAAATCAATCACGAAACAACACAAAAATACATAGAAAGATGGACAGCAAACCAAGTTGAATCAAAAGGGAACACAATACAATAGAGGATACCGATAACTCAACTCCACGTCAGTTTGTTCACATCGGGCCTTAGCCATTAAAATCCATAACTGGTAGAAATCTTTAAACAGCAATTCATATGAAAAACTTTTGCAAATAAAATCATTTCAATATGGAAAAGTTTACTTTGAAAACATACTTTCTCCAAAAGTAGATATAAGTATAATTAATAGGGAAGGATTACGTATAACATAGTTTCTTTCAAACTACGAAGCTTTCCAAAGAGGCTTTTTCAATAAATGACTTCCAAATATCATTTTAGGCAAAACTAGTGCTTTTCAAATATACATTCGATGTAAAAATCATTCAAATATAATCATTTCAAAACCATTGCTTTTTCAATAATACTTTTCAGTAAAAATCCCTTGATAAAAATCTCCTCAAAATTTATCCATCGGGACTCAGTTCGTCACTCGGAAATTCCATGCAGTGCAGGAGGAATATCAAATCTTTCCAATAAATGCAGCAAACGGCAAACAAGAATGACGGAAAATAATAATGCATGAATACGGCACGGAATGTCCCTTCGTGCTAACATAACATAACATGGCACAGAATGTCCCCTCGTGCTAACATAACATAACATGACACGGAATGTCCCCTCGTACTATCATAACATAACATGGAATGGGATTATCCTTCGTGCTAAATAAAATAAACATGGCACGACATTATCCTTCGTGCTTAAATAAAACAAACATGGCACGACATCACCCTTCGTGCTTTACACTCTTCCTTACAGTGAAACAAAAATACACGGCATCACCCTTCGTGGTTTACACTCTTCCTCACCCAAACAATATCAAGAACAACAATTTGGCAAGGAACATCAATAATATTAACCATAAATCACAACATCCCGGCAAGGGAGTAAACAATACAAACAATATCATTAACATCATAAACAGTAAAAGAAATCATAACATCCCGGCAAGGGAGTCAACAATACAAACAATATCATTAACATCATAAACTGTAATAGAAACCATAACATCCCGGCAAGGGAGTCAACAAGGAAAACAACATCATCACAACGGATTAATAAGAGAAACCACATGATCCCGTCAAGGGAAACAACTATAACCAATCTCACCTAAACAATTAACTTCACGGAATAAATTCAACTTAAACAAGGCCTAGCAATAGGAAACATCAAGGAAATACCAATGACATAAATGTCTAACAATTACACCTAAGTAACACTTAAGGGAATAGTCATATAAATCACAATGTAAGACTCACGGGCATGTTTGACTTCAACAAATAGATGTTCCAACTACGGCTAGTCAACTATAAGGCTAGATGACACTAATTATAGTCAATTAGGCAAGCTAGGAGGAAAGTATAGCATGATGATAAGAGAAGTTTAATATTCAGTTAAGCCAAGTAACGTCAAATAGCCAACGAAGGAATCAAAAAAAAAAGAGTAATTCTAATTGAAACATGAAGGGATGAAATTAGCAACCAAAGATTCAAATGTAACAATTACAAATCATACACAGGTAATATAAGAACCTACGAATCCTAAAAGGTCAATCTAATTGAAAATAAGTACAGGTACACACTCGTCACGTTGCATACTCGGACTACAATCAACAAGGAAGACTCAATCCTAAGGGGTAGTCCCCCACACAAGGTTAGGCAAGATACTTACCTCAAAGACGACAATCCGGTACTCAAAATAGACTTCTCGGGCGGAAAGACCTCCGGACGGCTTACAATCAACTAAAATACACATAAAACGTATAAGGAACGATTCCTAATAATAAAGTTTCAATCTTTACAAAATCATAAAAATCAACCTAAAAGTCAACCCCGGGCCCGCACCTCGAAACTCGACAAATTTTACAAATTTTGGTTACCCATTCCGATACGAGTTCACCCATACTAAATTTATCCAATTCCGATAACATTTGGTCTTTCAAATCATGATTTTTCATTTTAGAAACTTTCTTTCAAAACCCACAATCTCCTCAATCCAAATCACAAATTAAATGATGAAAATAAGAACTAATTCATGAAATATAATTAATTCTAGTGGAAGAACACTTACCCATTCGATTTGTGTGAAAAACCTTCAAAGAATCGACCAAAACCGAGTTCTAGAAGTCAAAATATGTCAAAAATGGTGAAACCCCGGTTTTGCAAACTTATATTATGTCCACGTATTTAAAGTATCGCGATCGCGAGACTACGCATGCGATCACGTATAGGAAAATATTGTTGGCCAGAAATGATTCTATGCGATCGCGAAGGGACATCTGCGATCGCATATAAGGAAATATATGATGCCTCAACACTACACTACGCGATCGCGAAGCACGGAATGAGATCGCGTAGAAGAATGACCTGATGCCTACAGATAGGTTCACTATGCGACCGCGTGCAAGCGGAAGCGAACGCGAAGAAGAAAAAGGATGGACTTCAGCGATCGCGTATGGATCTATACAATCGCGATTAGGAAAAACTGGGCGGTCTAAATTGATACAATGTGATTGCGGCTCAGCCTTCGCGATTGCATAGAAGGAAAGGCAGCAGACAGAACAACAGTGGAAAATGAGGGAAAATGGTCCCAAACACTATCCGAAACACACTCGAGCCCTCGGGGCTCAAAACCAAATATACACACAACCTCAAAAACATCCTACGGACTTACTCGAGTAATCAAAACACCAAAATAACATCATAAACATCGAATTAAACCTCAAAATCAATGAAATTTCTCAAAACTTCTTTAAACATCAAATTTTACATCTTTGACCCAAATCACATCAAACTAAGTCCGTTTAGTACCAAACTTCACATATAACACATATAAAGCATATTGAACCTGTACCAGGCTCCGAAACCAAGATACGGGCCCCATACCATAGGTTTCACATCAAATTTAATTTTCAAAAACCTTTATATTATTCAGAAAACAATTTTCTTTAAAAATTCATTTCTCGGGCTTGGGACCTCGGAATTCGATTCCGGGCATACGCCCTCCCATATTTCTCTACGGACCCTCCGGGCCCGTGAAATCACGGGTTTGGATCCATTTACCAAAAATGTTGACCGAAGTCAACTTTATTCAAATTTCTAATACAAAGTATCATTTTGATCAGTTTTCACATAAAGGCTTCCCGGCTACACGCCCGGGCTGCACACGTAAATCGAGGTGAGATAGAAGGAGGTTTTTACAACCTCGGAACATAGAATTAGCTAGAAAAATACGGGATGACCTTTTGGGTCATCACAAACTATGTAAGCCTAAAATCTACTGAATAACAACAATAATAAAGAAAAATCTAACACTCTCGTTATAGAAATCTTTACAGAATTTACAATTTCCCAAAACCGGTAGTACGAGTCATAAGCTCTGCAGAGTTTACTACAACTTCTAGATACAACTGTTTTGGAAATAAGTAAAAACAGTGTGAATGCAAAATAGGAAGGTGACTCCTAAGCCTGCGAATACGGAGGCAAGTTTACCTTGAGTCTTCCCAACAAGAATCCACACAGCTACTAACGATCGATCTGTGGAGCTGCACAAAAATGTGCAGAAATGTAGTATGAACACACCACAGCGGTGCCTGGTAAGTATCAAGACTAACCTCGGTGAAGTAGTGACGAGGACTAGTCAAGACACCCATTGGTCTAATAAACTGAACAAGCACAAATATAGGAATAACAATTCTTGATTTCTACATGGAAACTACGCCATGTGACCAACAATACAATAATTACAATAAGAAAGGAAAAATGACAAGTACCAGCGGAATACCATAATAATAACACAGAAGAGTGATCGGAAAACACATACTAAATTCGGAATCACATATGAATCAGGGACAATTAATAACTCCGTAACTACGACAACTCTCACATAAGATTTTAGTCAACAACTTCACGAAGTACCGAACCTCGGATAAATTCCAACTCACGGGTCTCAATACCTAAACCATAACACTTGGCATCATGTGTCCTCATCACACCTCATAATCATGCTGACAATTTAGTGCCGAATAAAGCCATTCTCACATAGAAGATGAGTAAACAAGGGCGTGCATCTATAGTCAACAATGTCAAGAAAACCTCTTATCCGATAAAGGGTGCTTAGCCACGTGTATGCTTGTGCAAGTGTCCTAACATAGCTCGTATCAGCTAGTAAGCATAAGGAAAAGGACAGACAACACGAAGAATGTTTGCAAAACAGGGGGATCTCCCGTAGTACCGTTCCGTATACCTAAAGTAAATGTGTAGGAGGATCTCCCAGAATACCATTCCGTAGTCCCAAAGTAAATATGCAGTATAAGAGGATCTTCCGCAATACCATTCCATAGTCCCCAAGTAAATATGAAGAACATGGGGATCTCCCGGAATACCGTTCCATAGTCACAAAGTAAATATGCAGGGGGATCTTCCGAAATACCGTTCCATAGTCCCACAGTAAATATGCAAAACATGGGGATCTCCCGGAATACTGTTTCGTAGTCCCAAAGTAAATATGCAGTGCCACCAATAGAGATAACAGTTACAGCACGACAGGAACAACAATGACAATAATACAAAATACAACGAGTAAATCAACTCAAGAACTATAAACCACAAAGAACCAGTAGAACTCATTCACAAGGAATAAACACAATAAAGAATGCTAGGCATAAAGAGAAAAACTCAACAAAGGAAAGCTAAAATGTAGCAACAATTCCACAATATTCAAGTCAACATTAAGGAAGCCAACACGAGTCAAATAGTTCCAAATAAAGGCAAGTAAACTAAGATATAGGTTATCTATCTCCTTTTTAGGTTGAGAAATTACGAAGGGTATTTAACAATTCAATTAGGATAAGCAGCAGAACATAACCATAACTCCAATTAAGGCTAAACAATTATAGGATGAGCTAATAATAATTTCAATTAAAGGTAGTCAGTTATGAAAAGATAGTATGACGATAGAAGAGGTAAAATCTTCAGTTAAGTCAAATAAGAGTCAAATAAACAATAAAAGTGAATCCTAAAGCAATTGACTCTAACTAAAACATGTAAGTGAAACTAGCAAATAGGAACTCAAACGTATCAAGAAAAACTTCATACACAGTGAATAAAGACATAAGAATCCCAATAGGCCAACTTTCCATAAATAAGTCGGGATACGCGCTCGTCACCTCGCGTACACAAACTAAAATCAACTTAGAAGAATCAAATCCTAAGGGGTAGTTCCCCCATACAAGGTTAAGCAAGATACTTACCTCAAAGATGATAAATCGGTACTCTAAAATTGAACTTCTCGGGTGAAAAGACCTTCGGACGACTCAAACTTACAGAGGCTTTTCTTCATCATTATTTTCCACCCGATCTTAGATGGGCTAGAGTTGATAGGTTCTTGGCCCTTTGTCAGGGTAACATGAGTGTTCGGGAGTACAGTCTTCAGTTTGATTTGTTAGCTAGGTATGGTCCCACTATTGAATCTAAGATGGAGGATCGGGTTTACCGATTCGTGTTGGGGTTAGAGACGCACTTGCTTAAAGATTGTATGTCGGTCTCACTTCAGGAAGACATGGATATATCTCGTATTCAGGCATACGCTCAGGGTGTATCTGAGCGTAACCAGAAGCAGAGGGTCGAACGTGAGCATGATAGGGCCCAGAATAAGAGAGCGAGGTCTTTGGGTCCTTGTGGTGAGTTTCGAGGTGGTCAGAGACCACAATACCCGAGGTATCTATCCCATCCATTGCCTAGTGCGTGTCCTCAGTTTTGCGGTAAGAGATTTGATCGTTCCACATATTCAGGGCCTGGTCAGAATTCCAGGGCTTCAGATTCTCAGTATAGGGGTTAGTCAAGTCAGATGAGGCTGCCCTTTCCATGATGTGCTTAGTTTGATAAGAAGCATGCCGAGCAATGTCATATGGGGTTGAGTGTTTGTTATACTTGTGGTTATCCAGGCATTATGAGGGATTGTCCGACGAGAGGTGATGCAAGCATAGCTCAGCCACCGAGATTTGTAGCTGGTTCATCATCATTAGTATGCCCTCCTGGGCAAGGTTCACAAGTACCAATGAGTCGTGGTAGAGGTAGAGGCGGAGGTAGAGGCGGAGCATCTAGCTCGAGCGGTCCTCAGAATCGCATTTATGCATTAGCAGGACGATATGATCAAGAGTCATCGCCTGATGTTGTTACATGAATATTATCAGTCTCCTCATATGATGTGTATGCACTGATTGACCTAGGTTTCACCTTATCATATGTTACTCCGCTGGTTGCTAGTAAGTTTAGAATAAAACATGAATTGGTTAAACCTTTTGAGGTGGATACACCTGTTGGGGACTTAGTGATAACTAAGCGAGTATATAGAGGTTGTACAATAATAGTTCATATTCAATCTACAGTAGCAGAACTAATCAATTTAGATATAGAAGAATTTGATGTTATAATGGGTATGGATTAGTTGGCTTCTTGTCATGCCAACGTTGGTTGTAGATCAAAGATGGTCCAATACCAATTTCCAGGGGAGCCTATTTTGGAATGGAAAGTTAATACGGCATCGCCGAGAGGTATATTTATTTCCTATGTCAAGGTAAGGAAGATGATCAGAAATAGCTATGTTTATCACTTAGTTCGGGTTCATGATGTGAAATTAGAGTCACCAACCATTCAATCTATCCCTGTGGTTAAGGAGTTTCCTAATGTTTTTCCCGATGAGCTTTCGGGTCTTCTGCCAGAGCGAGAAATTAAGTTTGATGTTGATATATTACCAGATACTCAACCAATATATATTCCTCTCTATAGAATTGCACCCGCAGAGCTGAAAGAGTTGAAGGATCAACTAAGGAACTTTCTTGAAAAAGGCTTATCATATCTAGTACATCACTGTGGGGAGAACCTCTGTTATTCGTGAGGAAGAAAGATGGTTCCTTGTGGATGTGTTTTGATTATAGACAGTTGAATAAGGTGACGATAAAGAATAAGTATCCCCTATTGAGGATTTATGATTTAGTTGACCTGTTGCAAGGTGCCGAGTGTTTCTCGAAGATAGACTTGAGATATGGATACCATCAAGTAAGGGTTAAGGAGAAATATATTTTGAAGACAACATTCAGGACCATATACAGGCACTTTGAGTTTCGTGCTATGTCATTCGGTTTGACTAATATCCCAGCAGTATTTATGGACTTGATGAATCGGGTGTTCAGACCCTTTCTAGATTTGTTCGTGATTGTATTTATCGATGATACATTGGCTTATTCTCGTTCAGAGTCTGAACATGTAGATCATTTGCGTACTGTGCTCAAGGTTCTACAGAAAGGGAAGTTGTATGCAAAATTCACTAAATGTGAATTTTGGTTGAACTCTGTAGCTTTCCTTGGGCATATCATTTCGGGTGAAGGTATCCGGGTTGATACACAAAAGGTTGAGGCAGTAAAGACTTGTCCTACACCCGAGATACTGACAGAGGTTCGTAGCTTTCTCGGTTTGGTAGGTTATTACATGAGATTTGTAGAGGGATTTTCTACTTTTTCAGCACCTTTGACAAAGTTGACTCAGAAGGAAGAAAAGTTTCAACGGGATGATGCTTGCGAACGGAGTTTCCAGTCATTGAAGGACATATTAACTTCAACACCAGTTCTAACGCTCCCAGAAGGGACCGATAGTTATGTTATCTACTGTGACGCTTCGGGCGTTGGACTGGGTTGCGTACTGATGCATCATGGTAAGGTTTTAGCTTATGCTTCTAGACAACGAAGAAAGCACGAGAAGAATTACCCGACCCACAATTTAGAGTTTACTCGTGGTGATTCATGCACTAAAGATATGCAGGCACTACTTGTATGGCATTCATGTTGATATCTATACGGATCATAAGAGCCTCCAGTATATTTTCAAGTAAAAGGAATTGAATTTACGTCAAAGGAGGTGGTTGGCGCTACTTAAAGACTATGACATTAATAATTTATACCATTCGGGGAAGGTAAATGTAGTATCCAACGCCCTCAGCCGTACATCTATGGGTAGCCTGCCATATTTACATCCAGATAAGAGGGGAATAGACCATGAGATTCATCAACTAGCTATGTCTTGGAATTCGGTTACTGCACTCAGATGATATTGGAATTACTATCCAGGATACGACAACATCCTCTTTAGTAACTGAAGTGAAGGAACACCATTACGAGGATCCTATGTTAGTTCATTAAAGGTATACAACCCCTCTGAAGGAGAAGACACCATTCAAAATCTCAAGAGATGGGGTCCTCAGACATCGAGGACGATTATGTGTCCTTAATGTTGTAGGGATGCACCGACAGGTTGTGGGAGAAACTCACTTTTCTCGTTATTCTATCCATCCAAGAGAAACAAACATGCATCATGATATCAGGGAACTATATTGGTGGGATGACATGAAGAAGGATATAGCAGAGTTTGTTTCTCAGTGCCCTAACTGTCAGTAGGTCAAGATTGAGCATCAAAAACCTGGTGGATTATTGCAGGCTATGGAGATTCTGACCGGGAAATGGGAAGTAATAAATATGGATTTCATCGTAGGCTTATCTCATTCCCAGCGTAAGTTCGATTCTATATGGCTAATTGTTGATAGATTTACAAAATCAACCCATTTTCTTCCAATTAGGACTACATATTCCACACAGGATTATGCAAGGCTTTACATTAAGGAGATAGTACAACGGCATGGTGTCCCTATATCTATTATCTCGGATAGAGGAGCTCAGTTTACTGCTAATTTCTGGAGGTCCTTCCAAAAAATGATTGGGGACTCAAATAAGTCTTAGTACAACATTTCATCCCTAGACAGACGGACAGGCTGAGCATACTATTCAGACACTTGAAGATATGTTACAGTCTTGTGTGATAGACTTCAAGGGTAGTTGAGATGATCATCTGCCGCTTATTGTGTCACAACCCAAACCAAAGGGCTGCGACGGGCACCTGGTACTTTACTCAACCAAGTACCAACGCAACATATCTTTCTTATCGTACTATCATGGGTAAATGGGCCAAAAAGGTCATCATGACATAACCAGAATAAAACATAAGGGAATATTAGATATAGGACGATCTAAAATGATATAGAAACTTATACATGTGACATGCTTATAAGGTCGACATGATCATTTGTAAAATCAAAACATAGGCAGACAAGGACATACATGTATCCATATACCTGGCATCTGTCAACAAGTGTAACGACCCGGCAGGTTGTTCCGTGAGATTTACCCTGTTTCCCCCATACCTGCATTTGTTATATATCGCTAACTTGTTTTTTATGTGTTAGGTCAGTTGGTTTGGGTCCGGAATGGTTATGGTGAGAGTTTAGGCATTTAGTCTTTTAAAGTAGTCTAATAGCTGAGAAAGTCATCTGAGAGTTGACCTATTGGTGAACGACCTCGAAATATAGATTTTATAACTCGGATAGCTTCCTTAGGTTATTTGGGACTTAGGAGTGTGTTCAGAATATTTTTGTGGTCTCCGGTGTAGAATTAGGCTTGAATTGGCAAAAGTTGGTTTTTGGTGATTTTCGGTCGGCAGTGGAAAATAGGCTATCGAGGTCGGAATAGAATTTCGAACGTTGGAGCAGGTTCATAATGTCATTTTGGATATGTCTGCAAAATTTCAGGTCAATCGGAGGTGTTTCGGTTGGTTTCAGTGTAGTTGGCGAAATTTGGAAGTTTCAAAGTTCATAGGCTTGAATTTGATGCGATTTTGGTGTTTTTGCGTTGTTTTTGGTGTTTCAAAGGCTCAAATAAGTTTGAATGATGTTATGGGATAGGTTGGTATGTTTGGTTGAGGTCCCGAGGGCCTCGGGTGTATTTCGGGCGATTAACGGACCAATTCTTTGCTTGAAAACTAGGCAGATTTCTGCTGGTGTGAGGTTCTGGTTTCCTTCTACGCGATCACATGAGGATGTTTGCGATCGCGTAGGGTTAAATAGAGGGGCATGAATTTTTTTCTATGCGATCGCGTGGTTAGGTTTGCTATCGTGTAGGTTGGTCAGGTTAGTTAGTGCGATCGCGTGGGAATTCCTGCGATCGCGTAGGGTATTTTGAGGCGCGTGTTGGGGTGGAGAATTGTTCTATGAGATCGCGTGTTTTGGTCTGCGATTGCATTGGTTGGTTGGTCTGTGAATCGCGATCGTGTGCCAATGTTTGCGATCGCAGTAAAGAAAATATATTAGCTGGGCAGAATGTTTAAAAGGCATGTTGTGCGAATTGGCTTATATTTTTCCTCCATTATTGACGAGTTGGGAGCACTTTTGAGAGGATTGAAGAGGGAATTGAAGGAAATCATTTGGAGGTAAGGTTTCTAACTTCATAACCCGTTTATATGTCAATTTCTGAGTAATTAAACCATAAAATTTGCTGGAATTAGACCCAAATTGGGGAAGAAGGGTGCATGGGAAAATTTATTTTTCTTTTGAGGTTTTGACTGGCAATTGTGGTCCAATTTTATCGTTCTTGGTATGTATAGAATCGTGGGAGGACGAGGATTCTAATGATGTAAAAATTATCGAATTCCGAGACATTGGCCCGGGGCTCCGGTTTTGCCAAATTTCGAGATTCTTGTATAATTTGATAATTTTCAGTTGGGTTGAGTTCCTTTGATATAAATTGATGATGTTAAACTGGTTTTGGCTAGATTCGAAGCAATCGGGAGTCAGCTTGAGGGGCAAGAGCATTGCGGACTAGTGTTGTGGCTCGGTAGAGGTAAGTAATGGTTATAAATCCCGCCTTGAGGGTATGAAACCCCAGACTTTACACCCCTTCACGGATTTGGATTGATACACACATTGGATGACGAGTGTGGGGCATGCACGAACTGAAAGTTTGGGAATATGTTCATTTTTAGGCAACAACTGAGTTGCGAAACTAATTTTTAAGCATATGTTTTACAGTATTACTATGATTTGATATATTTTGGCTGTAAGCCATGTTTGGGGCCTAGAGCCGATCTGTTTTAACCCCTTGGGCGCTATTTTACTGATATTCTCACTACTTTGAAACTGTGATTTTTCACTCAGTCTTTCTTGTGAAATTTTTGACACTCCTATTTGATGATATTACTATTTCTTGAAATGAAATACTATCTTGGGTCGAGAACCCCGTTTATTTATGGCCCGAGTGGCATGATGTGGGTGTCTGACTGAGTGAGGGCGAGGGCCAATATTGTGAGGATGTTATGATATGAGAGAGGCTGAGTGCCTGGGAGTGATTGATGCCATGATTTGGCCTGTTTATAGCGCTTGGGCTGTAGGAGCCCCTCCAGAGTCTGTACATACCCCCAGTGAGCGCAGGTACCTACAGAGTGCCTAGTGCTGAGTGTCGAGCGCCGAGCGACGAGTGATTGAGAGGCATGAGTGACTGTGAGGAGCTGAGTGACTGTGAGGTGCTGAGGGACTGATTACAAGTGATGATGAGGTATGCCCGAGGGACTGATTATAAGTGACTGTGAGGCATGCCCGAGGGGCTGATTATGATATATGTTTTGCCCGAGGGGCTACTGATGATTTACTACTCTCACTCAGAGCTCATGGATATGTTTGCCCGAGAGGCCTCTATATGATTCATTTTATTTTTATACGAAACCTTTCGGTTGAAGTCGTTGAAAAATATACATTCTTATAAGTATTTTTCTGAAGATGATTTTAAGAGATGATGATTTCACATATCTATGTTATACTGTTGGGAAGAAAGGTTGTGCCTCTTGTGATTTGATGACATTGATTTTATGTGTTTTTTGCTGCTCAGACTTGATTTATTTCAATTACTACTGAGTTGGTGTACTCACATTACTCCCTACACCTCCGTGTGCAGATTTAGGTGCAGATATCGAGCATTAGCCATATTTTCCGCACGTAGCCAGATTTGCGGGATATAGAGGTAGCTGTTCAGCGTCCACAACATCTCTGTTTTTCCCTTCTTGTATTATATAGCTTTCATTCGGAGGTTTTGTATTGTGATAGTATATTTTGACTTATTCTTCTAGATGCTCATGACATGTTGGCTCCGGGTTTTGGGGTTGGCAGTATTCTATAATATTGGCCTACTTTATTCAGCAATTTTTGTATATTTATGAAATGCTACTGATTTTGGAATGGGATTTTGAAAGAAATTGTGAACATGTGATTATTGGCTAGCCTAGTTCCACGATAGGCGCCATCGCGTCCGGTTTAGGATTTGGGGTCGTGACAACAAGCCTCTAAGAGTACATAAAGGTCGGGATAGGGGCCCCGCCATACCAATTAATACATGTCCAAATCATACTGACCAAATAGGCAACTCCGGATAAAGTGGAGTGCACCAACACCTTCCCCTGAGCTGATAGTCTACTAGGAGGACTGTCAACCTGTCTATCGGGACCTGTAGGCATGAAACACTGCATCCCTAGACGAAAGGGACGTCAGTACGAATAAAGTACTTAGTATGTAAGGAAGAAGAGCATAAATAAGAACAATAATGTAAAGAGAGATATAGGAGATACAACCTGTAGCATCTGACTGCCTCTGAGAGATACTGACATGAAATGCATGATACATATATATACATAATTTTTTAAAACATACGCCTCTGTGGGCATCATCATCATCATCATATCGTACCCGGCCTTGAAGAGGAATCGGTAAAAACGTACCCGGACATCACAAGGCTCGGTAGAATCGTACCCGGCCACGTGGAGCTCGGTAAAACCCAACTGATCTATGGTTTCACAATAGGTGCCGTACCCGACAGACTATAGCGCGGCTCGGTAGAGTAAAGTAGATACATATATAATGCATGATGGACTCATGGAATCACGTTCTAAACCTTTCGGAGTGACATAAGGTCATTGCACCTTCGACTTACATTATGGACATCATAACATCAATATAAACTTCACTAGGATTCAGTGATCATACATACTTTCTTAGGATAACTTTATAAGAAAAGAACAACATGGACAAGCTTAGTTGCTAGGAGTAGATTCATTATAAATAGCATATTATGTACGTTCATTTCACTTTAGATCATGCCAAAAGAAATAAGAAAGTGCCTTAACATACCTTAACCAAGTTGAGTCCTTAATAACATCCAAGCAACTCTTCAAACAAGTCAACTCAATCTATCATAGCATAAGGATATTCAAAATCACTGTTGAGCAAAGGCTAAGTCTCTAACTTAAGCTAGTAGCTCATTTACGTAAATTCGGGAAGCATATCCCTTGTAACAATGGCCTCCTCCAATACCATATACCAACAACAACAGCCAGAGAAATCTAGCAATGTATAATTATTAATAACAAGACACCACATAACAACAACATATCACAACTACTTCACGACGAGCGACAATGTCACGACCCCCGTTCGCCCTCCATGAACATGTCGTGACGGCACCTAGTCCCTATGACTAGGTAAGCCTAGAAATGCGGAATAACAACATAATTTACGAAATAATTAAGTAAAAGAAAGCTGAACAATTTAAGAGGAAGACTGTATATAAATGCCACTTGGCATATACAACCCAAAATAGTACTAAAGTCTACAACATCACCCCAAAACCCGGAAGCTCACGGGAACCACAGGATAACAGAATATAATACACTGCTCTAACTCCAGAATGTCTAAAAAACTGTAAGGAAGGATAACTTTTCACAAAAAGCTGAAATAAGATAGAGACTCCTGGTCTGCGGACGCGGCAGATGTACCTCGAAGTCTCTACTATATCTCTCAACCTCGGGGATAGTGCGCTTGAGTGGAGGTACCTTGATCTGCACATGAAAAACATGCGCAGGAAAGGGCATGATTACACCACAACGGTACTCAGTAAGTGCCAAGCTTAACCTCGATCGGGTAGTGACGAGGAAGGTCAGGGCCCTACTGAGGTTAAACAATATAATAAGCATTTACAGTATGAATGAAAGACAGACATAATGAATACAGCCGTGAAATAAGACAGGTCAAACAAGGAAATGACAAACACAAGAACAGAGTAAACACGAAATATGAACAACTCGACAACAAAGGTAACAATGAGGATCTCTCAGGATACCTTCCTGTAGTCCTTTTCTCAACTTTCTAGTGGATCTCCCGGGATACCGTCCCGTAGTCCATCATATGTATATCCGAAGGATCTCCTGGGATACCGTCCCATAGTCCATCATATGTATATCCGGAGGATCTCCCGGGATACCATCCCGTAGTCCAGCTATAAATGTGCAGCGGAATCTCCCGGGATACCGTCCCGTAGTCCAAAGTAAATATGCAGAGGGATCTCACAGGATACCGTCCCGTAGTCCAAAGTAAATTTGCAGAGGGATCTCACGGGATACCTTCCCGTAGTCCAAAGTAAATATGCAGGGGGATCTCACGGGATACCGTACCATAGTCCAAAGTAAATTTGCAGAGGGCTCTCACGGGGTACCGTCCCGTAGTCCAAAGTAAATATGCAGGGGGATCTCATGGGATACAGTCCTGTAGTCCAAAGTAACTTTGCAGAGGGATCTCACGGGATACCGTCCCGTAGTCCAAAGAAAATTTGCAGAGGGATATCACGGGATAACGTCCCGTAGTCCAAAGTAAATACGCAGCCACAACAAGAAAACATTCAGAAATAGAGTGCAAAAATACAATGCAACAAGTAGTTCTAGCCTAACATGCTTCACGTAGTACAATTAAAGAAACTTAAGCAAATAGGCAATTCAAGTCAACTAGGCATGCTTTTCTAAACTAACATTGGCTATAATCGCAAGTAGAATAAAGCAGGTAAGAAAAAAACTCAGTCTAAATATTTAAAGTAAAACCGGATTTTCAACAATTAGAACAAGTACGCGCTCGTCACCTCACGTACAAGGCATTCAATTACCAAATATCACATCCTAAGGGGAAAGGTCCCCCACACAAGGTTAGACAAGCCACTTACCTCGAACCGACTCAAAATCAACTTGAAACCACACGTTTGCCACGAGTATCCAACTCCAAATGGCCCAAATCTATACAATTCAATTACATATTGTAATGACATCTCATGCAACTGATTATAAAATTTAATTCTAGCTAAGGCGCGAAATTATGTAAAATGACCAAAACAACCCTCGGGCCCACGACTCAAAATCGGGTAAAAGTTATATTTCGGACACCCATTCACTCACGAGTCTAACCATATAAAAATATCTCAAAATCGGAGGTCAATACCCAATCAAACCCCCAAAATTGGTCTAGGAAGTTTCTTCCAATTTTCCCCAATTTCAAATCAAAATCTCAAATTTAAGGGTGAAATTTAAGATTAGGAACATGGGAATTAGCCTAAGATGGTTAGAAATCACTAACCTCAAATACCCAATCGAAAATCTCCACAGGAATCGCCTCTCCCGAGTTCCCAAAATTCTAAAATGGTGAAATAACATAACCCAGATTTTTGGAATATCAACAGGGACTATCGCACCTGCAGTGCCTAACTTCACACTTGCGATACCGCACATGGGGAAAGGGAATCGCAGGTGCGGACATTACTAAAATCCCCAGGGGTCGCACCTGCGGTCGCTTGGTCGCACCTGCGGTCCCGCGCCTGCGGAACCCAGGCCGCGCCTACGACCACTGACTAGGCTGCACAGACATCGCACCTGCAATGAGGACTCCGCTCCTGTGAGCTCGCACCTGCGGAAAACTCTCGCAGGTGCGGAACACCAGAAGGGAGAACAGGTTTAGCAGCAGCAAAAACCCAAATTTCCACCCGCTAAGCATCCGAAACAACCCCGAGGCCCCCGGGACCTTAACCAAAACCATCAACCAACCTTAACAACTTATTTGAATTAGGTCGAGCCTTAAAAACACGTCTCATAACATCAGAATACTCAAATGTGCATAGATTCAAGCCTAACAACTTAGGAGTTTCCAAGAATTTACATCAGACGCCGAAACACGTCTAAACTCATCTGAATGACCTCAAATTTTGCACACACATCCCAAATGACATGACGGAACTAATGCAACTTCCAGAATTCCATTGCAACCCTTGGATCAAAAATTCACTATCGGACCGGAAACTCCAAAAATTCAAACTTCGGCATTTCAAGCCTAAATGAGCTACGGACTCCCAAAATACATTCTGAACACGCTCCCAACCCCGAAATCACCTAACGGAGCTAACAGAACCATAAGATTTTGATTCCGAGGCCGTCTTCACACTGCTCCGACTACGAGAAATTTTCCAAAACTTAAGCTCTCATTTAGGGACTAAATGTCCCAAAACTCTCCGAAATTCAAAACCGAACGTCCTGACAATTCAATTTAGCAGAAATAGACTTGGGAAAAATAGTTACTAGGGGATCGCGAGCGTTAATTCTTAAGACGACCGGCTGGGTCGTCACATCCTCCTACACTTAAACATTTGTTCGTCCTCGAACGAGCATAAAGACATACCTGAAGTAGTGAAAAGATGAGGGTAACTACTGCGCATATCCTGCTCGGTCTCCCTGGTCGCCTCCTCGGCCGGTTGACCCTGCCACTGAACCTTTACTGAAGCAATGTTCTTCGACCTGAGCTTTCTCACATGCCTGTCCAATTTAGCTACAGGCTCCTTGACATATGATAGATCCTTGTCCAATTGGACTGAGCTGAAATCCAAGACATGAGACGGGTCACCGTGATACCTCTGGAGCATCGAAACATGAAATACCAGATGAACTCCTGCCAAGCTGGGAGGTATGTCAAGCTCATAAGCAACCTCCCCAACACGCCTCAATATCTCAAAAGGGCCAATAAACCTTGGACTCAACTTCCCTTTGTTCCCAAATCTCATAACGCCCTTCATAGGTGAAACCCGGAGCAGAACCCGCTCTCCGACCATATATGAAACATCACGAACCTTCCGATCCGCGTAACTCTTCCGTCTGGACTGGGCTGTACGGAAGTCTATCCTGAATCACCTTGACCTTCTCCAGTGTATCCTGAACCAACTGTGCACCCAATAGCCTAGCCTCACCCGGCTCAAACCAACCCACCGGAGATCTGCACCTCCTACCATATAAAGCCTCATACAACGCCATCTGATTGTTGGATTGATAACTGTTGTTGTAAGCAAACTCTGCCACTGGCAAGAACTGATCCCAAGACCCTCCAAACTCAATCACACAAGCACGGAGCATATCCTCAAGAATCTGAATAGTGCGCTGGGACTGCCCGTCTGTCTGGGGGTGAAATGCTGTGCTCAACTCCACCCTGGTACCTAACTCCTGCTGAACGGCTCTCCAGAACCATGAAGTGAACTAAGTACCTCTGTCTGAAATAATAGAAACTGGAATACCATGCAGACGAACGATCTCCCGAATATAATATCCGCCAACCGCTCCGATGAATAAGTAGTCCGTACCTGAATGAAATGGGCTGATTTGGTCAGCCAATCCACAATCACCCAAATAGCTTCATGCTTCCTCGAAGTCCGAGGAAGTCCAACCACAAAGTCCATGGTGATCCGCTCCCACTTCCACTCTGGAAGCTCAATCTGCTGAAGCAAGCCTCCCGGTCTCTAATGCTCACATTTGACCTGCTGACAGTTGAGGCACATGGCTACAAACTCTGCTATATCCTTCTTCATTCTTCGCCACCAATAGTGCTGCCTCAAATCCTGATACATTTTCGCACTACCCGGATGGATGGAATACCGCGAACTATGGGCCTTTGCTAAAATCAACTCCCGAAGCCCATCAACATTGGGCACACAAATCCGGCCCTGCATCCTCAATACCCCGTCATCTCCAATGGTCTTATCTCTGGCATCACCATGCTGGACCGTGTCCTTGAGGACATGTAAATGAGGATCATCATAATGCCGCTCCCTGATACGATCGAATAAGGAAGACCGAGAAACCACACAAGCTAATACCCGGCAAGGCTCAGAAAGATCCAATCTCATGAACTGGATGGCTAAGGACTGAATATCTATGGCTAGAGGCCTCTCAACTGCATGAAGGTATGCCAAACTCCCCAATTCTCTGCCCGGCGACTCAAGGCGTCGACCACCACATTGTCCTTCCCCGGGTGGTATAATATAGTGATGTCATAGTCCTTTAGCAACTCTAACCATCTACGCTGGCGCAAATTTAGATCCTTCTACCTGAATATGTGCTGAAAACTCCGATGGTTAGTATAAGTCTCACAAGGCACACCGTACAAATAATGACGCCAGATCTCCAAGGCGTGAACAATGGCAGCTAACTCACGGTCATGGACAGGGTAATTCTTCTCATGTATCTTCAATTGTCTGGCGCGTAGGCAATCACCCTACCATCCTGCATCAACACTGCTCCAAGGCCAACTCGCGAGGCATCACAATAAACTGTATAAGACCCTGAACCAGTAGGCAAGATCAAGATTGGGTCTGTAGTCAAAGCTGTCTTGAGCTTATGAAAGTTCGCCTCACATCCTCTGTCCACTGAAATGGAGCACCCTTCTGGGTCAATCTAGTCATAAGGGCTGCAATCGATGAAAATCCTTCCACAAAACGGCGGTAGTAACCTGCCAAGCCAATGAAACTGTGAATCTCTGTAACTGAGGATGGCCTGGGCCAACTCTGCACGGCCTCTACCTTCTTCGGATCCACTCGAATTCCCTCACTCGATACCACGTGGCCTAAGAATGCCACAGAACTCAACCAAAATTTACATTTTGAGAACTTTGCATACAACTTCTTCCCTCTCAAGGTCTGAAGCACTGCCCTCAGGTGCTGCTCATGATCTTCCCGAATCCGGGAGTAAACAAGAATATCATCTATGAAAATAATGACGAACGAGTCGAGATATGGCCTCAACACATTGTGCATCAAATGCATAAATGCTGCGGGGGCATTAGTCAACCCGAATGGCATAACTAGAAACTCATAATGGCCATACCGAGTCCTGAAAGCAGTCTTCGGGATATCCGGCTCCCAAATCTTCAACTGATGGTAACCTGAGCGCAAATCAATCTTAGAAAATACATGTGCGCCCTGAAGCTGGTCAAATAGATCATCAATACGAGGCAAGGGATAACGATTCTTCATTGTAAACATATTCAACTGGCGATAATCAATACACATGCGCATAGAACCATTTTTCTTCTTCACAAATAAGACAGGAACACCCCAAGGTGAAACACTGGGTCGAATAAAACCCTTATCAAGAAATTCTTGTAACTGATCCTACAACTCCTTCAACTCAGGAGGAGCCATATGGTAAGGAGGAATGGAAATGGGCTGAGTGCCTGGCAACAAATCAATGCCAAAATCAATGTCACTATCAGGAGGCATGCCCGGAAGATCAGCTGGAAACACATCGGAATAATCCCGTACCACTGGAACTGAATCAACAGAAGGGGTATCAACACTGACATCTCTCACATAAGCCAAATATGCGGCACACCCCTTCTCAACCATACGCTGAGCTCTAAGAAAAAAGATAACTCTACTGGGAGTGTGATATAAAGTACCACTCCACTCAACACGCGGAATACTTGGCATAGCCAGCGTCACGGTCCATGCCCAAGATAATATCAAAATCCACTATATCGAGTAACAATAAGTCCGCACTGGTCTCAAAGCCACGAATAGTAACCAATCACGACCGATAAACGCGGTCCAAAACAAGAGAATCTCCTACAGGAGTAGAAACATAAACAGGAAACTCAAGGAAATCCCGAGGTACACTCAAATGCGGAGCAAAAATAAAAGGCACATAAGGATAAGCGGAGCCTAAATCGAATAGAATTGATACACCTCTATAAACAACCATGAAAATACCTGTGATGATAGAGATGGAGGCAACAGCCTCGGCAAGGGTAGGTGGGGTAACAACTGGGGCTGTAACCACAGCCTGAGAGCTCTGCTGAGCACGCTGTGGCTGAAAAGTCTGTGAAGATGCACCCCTACCAAGTCTGGGGCAGTCCCTAACCATATGGTGGGTGTCACCACACTCTAAGAAACCTCGTGGCCGACATGGGGGTGGAAACTGTGCAGTACGGGTACTCCGAGACCCTTGAACACCCGAAACCCGATGTAAAGTCTGAGATGCAAGCTGAGCTGGCTGGCCCACAAAACCTCTTCCACACCGTAATCTTCCTCCAAAATAAGGGCCAGCGGGTCTCCCCAATCTACGAGGCCTACTCACTCCTCTGTACTCTCCCTCCTGACCTCGTCTGTTCTCTCCCTCCTGGACCCACATGTCCCCTACGCGGCGAGGGTCCTCACCACTCCCTGAACTGTGACCACATGCTGTGTCGCCATGACACTTGAAACCTAAGCAATGGGAACTCGCTGCTCTAGAGTGGGGGCGGCGGAAGTCTGGGTACCTCCCCCGATCTGAGAAGTAGTCGGTACAACCCGACTCAATCCCGCCTGAATCAATGTACCAAACATGCTCAGGGATTGTGTCAAAGTCTCCTGAAGGACTGAAGTAGTAGTAGCTGTAGGCGTGTCAGGTGCCTGGACTTCGGCTGGATCTGCTGGTGGTAGCTCGACGGCAGCTCGCGCAGGTGCTCTCGCTGCACCACGTGCGCGTCCCTGGCCTCTATCTCGGCCCCGTACTTTGATGGCTGCGGTAGGGGGTGCGGGTGCCTGATCGTCCCGAGCAGCACGTGTCCTCACCATCTGTGAGAGAGTAGAAGACAGAGGTTTAAAATTGATGTCAAAAGATATTGCACGACAAGGAAATCAATGAAGTGAAGATTTTTCCTAAACAATTACATAGCCTCTCGTAGATAAGTACAGACGTCTCCGTACCGATCATCGAGACTCTAAATAACCGGCCTGTGTTCCGTGACTCCTATGAACCTAGAGCTCTGATACCAACTTGTCACGACCCCCATTCTCCATCCATGAACATGTCGTGACGGCACCTAGTCCCTATAACTAGGTAAACCTAGCAATGCAGAATAACAACATAATTTGCGGAATAATTAAGTAAAAGAAAGCTGAGCAATTTAAGAGGAAGACTGTATATAAATTCCACTTGGCATATACAACCCAAAATAGTACGGAAGTCTACAACATCACCCCAAAACCCAAAACTCATGGGAACCACAGGCTAACAGAATATAATACACTGTTCTAACTCCAGAATGTCTATACAACTGTAAGGAAGGATAACTTTTCACAAAAAGCTGAAATAAGATAGAGACTCCTGGTCTGCGGACGCGGAAGATGTACCTCGAAGTCTCTACTATATCTCTTAAACTCGGGGATAGTGCGCTTGAGTGGAGGTACCTGGATCTGCACATGAAAAACATGTGCAGGAAAGGGCATGAGTACACCACAACGGTATTCAGTAAGTGCCAAGCCTAACCTCGATCGGGTAGTGACGAGGAAGGTCAGGGCCCTACTGAGGTTAAACAATATAATAAGCATTTATAGTATGAAAGACAGACAGAAATAATGAATACAGTCGTGAAATAAGACAGGTCAAACAAGGAAATGACAAACACAAGAACAGAGTAAACACGAAATATGAACAACTCGATAACAAAGGTAATAATGAGGATCTCCCAGGATACCTTCCAATAGTCCTTTTCTCAACTGTCTAGTGGATCTCCCGGGATACCGTCCCATAGTCTATCATATGTATATCTGAAGGATCTCCCGGAATACCGTCCCATAGTCCATCATACGTATATTCGGAGGATCTCCCGGGATACCGTCCCATAGTCCATCTATAAATGTGCAGGGGAATCTCCCGAGATAATGTCCCATAGTCCAAAGTAAATATGCAGGGGGTAAATGACCAAAACGCCCCTCGAGCCCACGACCCACAATTGGTAAAAATTATATTTTTCAGATACCCATTCACTCACGAGTCTAACCATATGAAAATCTCTCAAAATCGGAGGTCAATACCCAATCAAACCCCCAAAATTGGTCTAGGAAGTTTCTTCCATTTTTCCCCAATTTCAAATCAAAATCTAAAATTTAAGAGTGAAATTTAAGACTAGGAACATGAGAATTAGCCTAAGATGGTTAGAAATAACTAACCTCGAATACCCAATCGAAAATCTCCACAGGAATCGCCTCTCCCGAGTTCCCAAAATTCTAAAATGGTGAAATAAGATAACCCTCGGATTTTTGGAATATCAACAGGGATTATCGCACCTGCGGTGCCTAACTTCGTACTTGCGATGCCGCACCTGTGGAAAGGGCATCGCATGTGAAGACATTACTAAAATCCCCAGGGGCGTACCTGCGGTCGCTTGGTCGCACCTGCGGTTCCGCGCCTGCGAAACCCAGGTCGCGCCTGCGACCACTGACCATGCTGCACAGGCATCGCACCTGCAGTGGAGGACTCCGCTCCTGTGAGCTCGCACCTGCGGAAAGCCCTCGCAGGTGCGGAACACCAGAAGGGAGAACAAGTTTAGCAGCACCAAAAACCCAAATTTCCACCCGCTAAGCATCCGAAACAACCCCGAGGCCCCCGGGAACTCAACCAAAACCACCAACCAACCTTGAAAACTTATTTGAACTTGGTCGAGACTTAAAAACACGTCTCATAACATCAAAATACTCAAATATGCATAGATTTAAGTCTAAGAACTTAGGAATTTCCAAGAATTCACATCCGACGCCGAAACACGTCTAAACTCATCTGAATGACCTCAAATTTTGCACACACATCCCAAGTGACATGTGGAACTACTGCGACTTCCGGAATTCCATTCCGACTCTTGGATCAAAAAATCACTATCGAACCGGAAACTCCAAAAATTCAAATTTCGGCATTTCAAGCCTAAATGAGCTACGGACTCCCAAAATACATTCCGAACACGCTCCCAACCCCGAAATAACCTAATGGAGCTAACAGAACCATCGAATTTTGATTCTGAGGCCATCACACTGCTTCGACTACGGGAAACTTTCCAACACTTAAGCTCTCATTTAAGGACTAAATATCCCAAAACTCTCCGAAATTCAAAATCGAACGTCCCGGCAATTCAATTTAGCAGAAATAGACTTGGGGAAAACAGTTAATAAGGGATTGGGGCATTAATTCTTAAGACGACCGGCCGGGTCATCACAGGCAAGATCCGATTGGAATCTGTATAACCTATATCACCCTTATAGACATCTTATATTAACTTAACAGCATCATTAACATGATAATGATGTAACTCATCAATGATTCCATCATTATACCATATATTTATAACAAAGGAAACAATATACAACTCCAACTATCTTCGATTAGTAACTTTATGCACTAGTTCATGTCCAGTCCATCCATTTAACTTAATCAACATCAAGACTAGCATGTGTTAGAACGTTATTGCATAGCAACAATATTGCTAATCTCTTAAGAAAGAGTTTCAACCAAGATTATATTTGCATAGCAACAATATTTCTTCGAGCATTTCATACGAATTCTTCCATGTTTCTATCGCGACTAGCACGTGTTAGAAGGATTTTCAAGAAGATCGGCTCAGGTGTGTCAAGTTTATCTCTTTTTTTCTTTTGGCATGATCTATGTGGCACGAACGAAAAGAACAAATGCACAACTTACATAAATGACTCTATTTATAGAAGTATCGGAGGTGCCTATGTTATTGAATTCCCTATATGTCTTATTATTCTACAGGCGGAATAAATGTCTCAGGATTTACAAATTTATTTACACTTACAGGCGGAATTCTTTATTCCATGTTTCATCTATGTCTTTTATGTACTGATTTTCATGCCTAACATACTCAGTACATTATTCGTACTGATTTTCATTTTTTCTCGGGGCCTGTATTTCATGCCAGCAGGTGCAGGTAGACAAGCTGATGTCCCCCCTCCTTAGGATCCTTGATCAACGAGAGTTGGTGTGCTCCAATTGATCCGTAGCTGCTTTTGACCTTGGTACGATATGTTTGTATACATATATGGGTATGACGGGGCCTAGTCCCGTCCTTGTACAATTATATATTCTAATAGAGGCATGTAGACAGTTATTTATAGTAGGATAGTATGTGGCCTTGTCGTCTTCCAGTTTTGGGTATATTGTTTTCTATAGCAACCTTTCCTGCTCGCCCCACTGTATTCCGCATGTATACGTACATATGTATTTTGGACAGATTTCCCTCACGTATGTTATTCATGTTGATATCTTAGACGCATGCTTAAGGATGTTTGACAGGTAGGACTTAGGCACCCGTCGGGGCCCATCGCTTTGGGTCGTGACAATGAGTGACACCATACTTGCAAAGCAAAATATCAAAAGCTTTGTCGCAAAAATGCGACCCCCATCTCTTATGATAGCCCGCAGAGTACCAAATCTTGTAAAAATATTCTTGCTCAAGAATGCCACCACACTTCTGACTTCAATGTTGGGTAGAGAAATGTCCTCAACCCATTTAGACACATAATCAACCACGACCAAGAAGTAGGTGTTTTCACGAAAACTCACAAAAGGATCCATGAATTCAATACCCCACACATCAAATATGCCAATCTCCAAAATGGTACTGAGAGGCATTTCATTCTTCTTCAAGATTCCACCGGCCCGTTGGCATTCATCACATTTTTTCACCATATCACTTTCATCTTTTTAAAGAGTGGGCCAACAGAAATCACAACTTAGCACTTTGGTTGCCGTTCTTGCTCTGCCATGGTGAACACCATAAGGTGAAGAATGGAAATCCTAAAGAATAACATTTTGCTCTTCGTCTGGTACACATCTTCTAATTACCCAATCCGTGCAAATACGAAAAAGGTATGGCTCGTCCCACTAATAATCTTGAAAATTCCATTTTAGATTCTTTTGATTTGAAGAGAATTCATACGGCATGATTCCACACACAAGGAAGTTTGCTAGATCCGCGAACTATGGAACCTCCTTCACTGAAATAGCCAAGAGTTGCTCATCGGGGAAGGAGTCATTGATTTCAATTCCATCATGCGACCTTCCCTCCTCCTCCAAAGGTGACAAGTGGTCTGCCACTTGATTTTCACTCCCTTTTTGATCTTGGATGTCAATATCAAACTCTTGAAACAATAGCACCCATCTCATCAACCGAGATTTTAAATATTTCTTGCTAATAAAATAGCGAAGTGTCGCATGATCCATATGAAAAATAATAGTTGTACCCATCAAGTATGGGCAGAACTTATAAATTGCACACATAATGGCAAGGAGCTCTTTCTATGTAACGGTGTAATTGACTTGGGAATCATTCACGGTCTTATTAGCATAGAAGACCGGATGAAAAATCTTGTTGATGCGTTTCCCCAAAACTGCTCCTACCGCTACATCACAAGCATCACACATGAGCTCAAAAGGAATACTCCAATTAGGAGCAGCTATAACGGGAGTGGTTGTCAAGCTAAACTTTAGCAATTCAAAGGATCTCATGCAATCATCACTGAAGTGAAACTTAGCATCTTTTTCTTAGAGCTTGCACAACGGGTTCACCGCTTTAGAAAAGTCCTTTATAAAACACCGGTAGAACCCCTAGTGACCTAAGAAACTTCGCACGCCTTTCACCTAAATTGGAGGTAGAATTTTCGAAATCACCTATATCTTTTTCTTGTCGGCCTCTATGCCTTTCTTTGAAATTTTCTGTCCAGGGACAATGCCTTCCTCGACCATGAAATGGCATTTATCCCAATTTAGCACCAAGTTTGTTTCTTCACACCTTCGGAATATTCTATCCAAATTTTCCAAGCAATCATCAAAGCAATACCCGACTACCGAGAAGTCACCCATGAAGACTTTAAGGTAACCCTCGACCATATCCATAAAGATCGCAATCATACATCTTTGAAAAACCCGGTGCATAACATAAGGCAAATCGCATCCGATTGAAAGCGAAAGTACCATAGGGACATGTGGAAGTTGTTTTCTCTTGATCATCTAGAGCAATAAGTATTTGGCTGTAGCCCGCATATTTATCTAGAAAGAAATAGAAAGCACGTCCGGCCAACCTATCATGCATTTGGTCACTGAAGGGAAGTGGAAAATGATCGTTCCTCGTGACTTTGTTAAGCTTGCGATAGTCTATACACACTCTCCACCCGGTCTCTGTGCTTGTGGAAGTCAACTCATTTTTATCATTGGCTACCACCTCCATGCCTCCGTTCTTTAGGACACATTGCACCGGAGAAGTCCATGAACTATCAGAAATGGGGTAGACAACCCCGACATCCAACCACTTGATAATCTCCTTTTTGACCGTATCTTGCATAACTTCATTGAGTCTCCTTTGATGTTCAATGGATGGTTTGGCATCTTCCTCCAAGTTAATATCATGCAAAATGCGGGGCTTATTCCTCGAATATCAGCCAAAGTCCACCCTATAGCCTTCTTCCTCTTGTGGCTCACCACCAATGAAGAGTCAACCTGCACGTTAGTCAAACAAGAGGAAAGAATAACGGGTAAAGTAGAACAAGGGCCAGGAAATTCATACCTAAGATGTGGAGGCAATGGCTTCAACACCAAGGTAGGAGGCTTTTCAATTGAAGTCTTTATATGTGGAGTTTTCCTATTCTCAAGATTCAAGGAAAGTTTCCAGGGTGCATTGTTGTACGACCTCATTCCTTGTAAAGAATTCACACATTCCATGAAGCCATCCATCTCGCCATCATCAAATTTGAGCAGACGGCCTCCAACATATCACCTACATTAGTTGTGGCACTTGTATCATCAATAATCACATCGGTGACCAAGTCCATGAAAGAGCACACTTCACTACTATTTGGTTGTAGCATATATTTGCACACGTGGAACACCACCTTTTCATCACCTACTCAGAAAGTGAGTTCTCCGGCTTCCACATCAATAAGAGCCTTCCCCATAGGAAAGAAACATCTTCCAAGAATAATTGGCACCTCATAGTCCACTTCAGAATCAAGAATAAAAAAATTCGCTGGTAGAATGATCTTATCAACACAAACCAATACATCTTCAATCACTCCCAACGGTCTTTTCATTGTACAATCAACCATTTGTGACCTCATAGATGTGGGTATTGGTTGCCCAATTCCCAAGGTCTTGAAAACCGAATAGGGAATCATTGATACTTGCCCAAAGATCATAAACAACTTTAGCAAAGTCGTCACTTCCAATGGTACACGGGATTATGAAAACCCCGGGGTCTTCTAAATTTAGGAGCCATAGAATGCACAATTGCACTCACCTGATGAGTGAATTTGATGGTTTCAATAACATGATCCCTAGACAGGTTCACTTTCTCTTAAGTAACTTTCACATTGTCATCAATATCAATTAACACTTCATCATTTTCTTGCACCACCTTGTTCGAGATCCCTTCTTCTTCAACCACTTACTCATCATCCACAAGGTTCATTTGACTTGAGGTGGGTGAATTCCCACCTCTTCCACTTCTTGTAGTAACGGACATGACATGCCCCGTATTGTTCCCACCCTTTGGGTTCACCACCGTGTCACTTGGTAGTGCCCCCTTAGGACGAGAATTCAAAGCTTGAGAAATTTTCCCCATCTGCACTTCTACGTTGCAGATCAAAGTGTTGTGTGAATAAAGTTGGGCATCGGAATCGGCATTCTTCTCCTTTATTTTATTTAACATGTTCTCAATACGGCGCATTTCATTATTGGAAGAGCTAGGACCATGGTAAGGATAAGGAGGTGGGTTTCTCGATTGTTGATACATCGGGGGCCTTTGAAAACCCGACCCCCGATTTCCTTTATTGATGCTCCATCCGCATTTATTATTGCCTCCCCAATTGCCTTGGTTATCATTTTTATTAAAATTCCCTTGACTATTGCCTCCACTCTAATTTCCTTGATTTTTGTTGTTATTCCAATTTCTTTGATTTTTTCCACCACTCCAATTACCTTGGTTGTGAGAATTCCAATTGCCTTGATGATTTTGAGGTCTCCATTGTTGTTGGCTAGGGCCTTGGAAGTTGTTTGTTTTCCCTTGAAAGTTGTTCACATATTGGACCTCTTCTTCTTGGTCATTCTAAGAGTCATATTGATCACATCCACTATTAAATTTCACAAAATTGTCCACTCTTTGTTGCACCGGTGGACTTTTTGTTCTTCACTTGTTCATCATCGTACTTAATCCCTCCGTTGCATTGACTTGCCACGAGTTTTGCACTTGTTGAAGTTGAGACTTTGCCAATTGTTTCATGGTGGTAGTCAACTTGGCTATGGCTTGTCCATGGTCATGCAACTCTTTGTGAAGGAGAATCACACTGGGATCACCTTGTGGAATTTTATCCCGAGATTGCCACGCCAATGAATTATTCGCCATCTATTCCAAAATATCACATGACTCCACATAGGGCGTAGTCATGAAGTTCCCACCGGCAAGTTGATTCATTACACATTGGTTGGTTGTATTGATCCTCCGATACAAAGTTTGTTGAATCATGTTCTTTGACATACCGTTGTTGAGACACTCTTTCACCATTGTTCTATACCTTTCCCATATCTCGTGTAGTGGATCATTAGGCTCTTTATTGAATGCTAGAATTTCATCCCGAAGAATAGCCATGTGCCCGGGAGAGAAGTAATTAGAAATAAAGTTCTCCACTAATTTATCCCAAGTATGAATGGAATGACCCGGTACACCGGTGAAGAACCTTCGTTGCTCGAGCAAAGTGAGCATCATGTTGGTTATTTGAATGTTGCTCGCCTTAGTACGGGGAAGTAATATAGCACTTGCATACCCTTCATTCGGCAACACCCAGTGTAGAACCGCTTGTGGTAGAGGTGGGGGTGGAGCGGGTACATTGTCACGAGGCACTCTGCCTCGTCTATTGATGTGCCGTAGAATTTTGGCACTTTTGACACTAATTACATAGACTTTAGCTCATCTTTTAAAGAATTTTTAGTTAGTTCTTATTAAGTTCAAGTATTTTGTAGTGTACAAGACTTGAAGATCCAAAAACACGAAAAAGAAGTCAAAAATCCATAGGAGGGCAGAAATGTGGCAGGTCTGAGACCACATAAGTGATGTGCGGGCCGCAAACCAACCGCAGACTGAAGCAGGTTTTCCAGGACTTGAAGAGAGGAACATGCGGTCTATTATGTGGTCTCATAATTCTTTTGGATTGCATAATGACCGCATAATTGTAACAGAAGATTCTGCGAGAGCACATTTGCGATGAAGTCTGCAGTCGCATAATCACTATGTGAACCGCATAATGGATCTGTGATGGGGAATTGGCAGCTGGGCAGGAAATTATGCGGCGACCTTGCAAGTCCGCGGACCGCATACATGATATGCGACCATTCTGTGGTCGTAGATGTGTTTTGTATGGGTATTTTTGTCCAACTTTGACTCTGACTTTTGGCCCACTACAAATAGATTTACTAGGGTTTTTGTGCGACATCGTGTGTAAAAAAGGGGCTACATTGAAGGCATCGAATACACCATTGTTTTGGAAGCTTTTGAAGACAGAATCTTGTATCGTTGTAAGAGTTATGACTTTATTTATAGCTTTGTTCTTGGATTTTAGTATGAGTAGCTAGTTTTAAATGCTAAGGTTGTGGACCCTAGATGGGTGTAGTGTTAATGGGTGTTTACCATTGAATATATATAATGGTTGGTTGATATTTATTCATTTTGTATGCCTATTTTATTGTTGGTGGTTGCAGAACGTTAACTAATTCCATTTCACTCTATCTTTACTTGGAAAAGTGGGTTAGGGTTTGGTAGAATTGAATATCAAAAACTCAATGCTTTAAACCTTGTTTAATAGAATCTCTTAGGAATAAGTGAGTTCTATTTGGCATAAATTGGTTATTATCAATTGCAACTCTTTTATATTTGGGAAAATCATAAAGAGAAAATACTACCTAACTAATGAGAAATATTGGGTAGTCACTTAGAAACCATTTGCATATCAAGGGACCTTCCATTAGAAATATATCATATTAACAACGCTAACATTACATTCCATTGATGGGGACAAAACCTTGGTTTCCTTAATCAAATTGATTATATTCCCACTATATAATAGTTTTCTTTATTACACATAATTACAACACTCTTTTTAAGCTAACATAATAGAATTACGATTTAAGTCAAGTTTCACACTATTCGAGTAACCTTTTCACACCTATTCCATGTGAACTTCGACCCCAACCTAGTTGGGTTATCATATTTGACATCGGCCACCTTATACCATTTATTTAGGTGTAATTTGAGCGTATCGAAATTTGGTGTCATTGCTAGGGAATACGATTTTGAAATTAATATTTAGTGTGTGCTTTACTTTTTGTCTTCTTCTGTTCCATCACACTTTTCTTGGTGCTATTAGGTAAACATGTCCGAGTTCGAAGAAGAAAACCCTTTTACAGATATAGATGAGTATATTGAGGATAAAAATGCCATTGTCACTCCAAGAGATGATGCTTCCACATTCAAGATGGAACACAGTCTAATCCTAATGCTCAAAGTTGAGGGGTTTTTTAGAAATTCTACCGATGATGATCCGACACAACATCTCAGAAACTTCTTGGGTGTGTGTGCGATGCACAAGAAGAATAACGTCTCTGATGATGCTCTAAGGCTGAGGGTGTTCAAGTATTCACTAGCCGGAGTGGCAAGGAAATGGATCCAAAATCTACCACCTAATTCCATTCATTCTTGGCTTGAAATCGTCCGAGCTTCCTAGCTAAATGGTTCCCCCAAAGAAAGAAGTCCGAGATCCAGGATAAAATTTTCTTCTTCAAGAAACTACTGGGAGAAAATCTACATGATGCATGGGACCGATTCAAGCTATATCTAGTGAAGTCGCTGAATCATGGTTTTCTGGACAACATCTTGTTGGAAAAGTTTTACATGGGCTTGGATCGTTTGAACCAATCCATAGCCAAAAATGCAGCTGATGGATCTTTTATGGAAAAAACATTTGCAAGGGTCACACAAATTCTTGACAAGATGGCATAACATAACCAAGCTTGGAACTCGGAGGATACTACATGTCGAATTGCATATGGTCGTCCCTCCTTGACCAACATGATTAAGGAGAACCAAGAGAGAGATCAAATAATTGTCGGTCTTGCTACCAACATCAATGTGTTGACCAAGATGTTCACTGAAAGCCAAACAAAAAGGTGAATGTTGTGGAAGATGTACTTGGTCAACGACATAACAAGATCCTTCATCTTGTATGCTATGCAAGCAAGACACTTAATGGCGTGCAAATGAATTACACTGTGATTGAGCAAGAGCTGCTTGCCATTGTCTATGCTTTTGAATTTTTTTTGAAAATTTCCAGGCTTATTTGTTAGGGTCGTAAGTGACAGTTTACACCGATCATGTTGCTCTCTGCTATCTTATGGCGATAAAGATGCTAAACCAAGACTTATTAGGTGGATCCTTTTGTTACAAGAGTTTGACTTTGAAGTCAAGCATTAGAAAGGGATAGGGAATCAAGTTGCGGATCACCTATCTAGGCTTGAAGAGGAAGGGAGAAAAAAAGAAGATCTTGAAGTTAATGATGCCTTTTTAGATGAGCACATATTGATATTGTCTAGCACATTCGCTCCTTGGTATGCCAACACCGCTAACTTTTTGGTTAGTGACCTTATTCCAGATGGATAGGAAGCTTATCAAAAGAAAAACTTCTTGTGGGAGTGTAGGAAATACTATTGGGAGGAACCCTTTCAGTTCCGTATTTGTGCCGACAACATCATTCGGCGGTGTGTTCCTTAAGATGAGGTAATTCCAATTCTCAAAGCATGTAATGACTCCCCGTTTAGGGCCCATCATGGTGGAAATCGTACTGCGAAAAAAGTTCTTGAATGTGGATACTATTGGCCATCGATATAACAAGATGCAAATCTAATGGTTAAATCATGTGATCAATGTCAAAGACAAGGGTCAATTCTAGAAGACATGAGATGCCTATGAATTTTGTAATGGAAGTCGAGAAGCACATAGTTAAATAAATAAAGGTTTTTGAGAATATTCGTAGTCTAAGCACACTATGTGCTAAGGTTTTAAAAGATTTTAGGGTCTAAGAACACATATAAGGTTTGAAAGAGTTATGATCTAAACACATATATGTAAGGGATAGGGGGTCCTAGGTTGTTTATCCTATAGGATCACTTTAGTAAAATGCCCGGTAATCACTCCTCATAAGAGGGGCTACACGATGCATAAGCGCACCGGCTATCATATCCATATCTACCCTTTCCCACCCCTTAGCAGTTATTAAAGCGAGTGTTGTTTAACGATCTCTATGCGTGTTCTTACACGTCCCTTCTTAATGGACCTAGAGGGATTTACGACCTCTACCTATAGGCGGTTATAGACAGACCCCTAAGGTTAAAAGGAGAAAATACTAAGGCGACGGGCAAGAACAAATAAGACTTTAGCAGATAAAACAGGAAAAAAACAATTAAGAAGCTCAGGTTTACCTTCACAAATATTGCATGAAAACAACACGTCGCAAACACAAACAAGGGCAGTATTATTAAGAAGGATCCTAAAACATGATGTCTATGTGAGTATCAGAATACAAGAGATATGCCTATTTATTTTATAAACCTAGAAGCAGGGGACCTAACCAATTTGCCTACTGATTTTAAGCCTATTAACCATTAGGCAGTAAACACAAAAGCAACAGTTTTTTCCAGTTTTATAAAAGTTGGTTACCTAAGGCTTGCCTAGGCGTGGGGGAATGAACAATAGTTACCAGAATTATTTAAAACAATTTAGAAATAGTTTTACCTAAAGCATGCTATTCTAAGTGTTGCAAAGACACAAGGGTTATTACCAGTTTTACTAACACAGGATAATCATATGTGAGACTGTCTTATGTCCTTTTCATGCATCAGTAGCTTAGCTAGATGTGACTTAGTGAGGTCCTAAAACATGGTATCTAATGTGCATATAAAATGGGGAATGATTTATATACGGAGTTCCTAAAGAAGGATTTCTAAATGCACAACATGATGTCAGGATATTTAGAGTTCCTAAAGCAGGATTTCTAAATGCACAACATGATCTTAGGATATGTCGAGTTCCTAAAGCAGGATGCACAAAAGATTACAACATTGTTAAGCACGACTTCAAAAAATGTGCAGGAACAACAGTTCGTGTTAGTGCTATTATTTATCCCTGAAGCATAATTTCTAACTGATAAAATAATGTGATGCTGAAACAATATACGTGAATCTTAAGAGCATGATATCTAATTTATGATATGCTTTGAATGTATTGGTCCTAAAAATGGATTCTAATGCGCACTTAGAAATGTAAGCCTAAGGCATGTTTTCTACCCCATTGATATTGACAACAGACATGGCTATCCTCTATTTTTTAGTATCAATCCCCAATATTCGTTTACAACAATTATTACAAACCAATGTGAATGAATTACATAAATAGATAAAGAAAAATAAGAAGTTACACTATTGGGAGCCTGAAAATAAGCCCATATTCTCAGAACCTCAAATGCCCTAATGTTTCATAACCTTTCTCATATCCGGGTGTGTCAGAGTTCCCTAAGGACCTCAAGGGATCCTGGTCAGTGCTCACACCCAGATTTCACAACCATAATTGAGTTAGTGTAGTGTGGAAGAGCCAACTCTAATGCATCAGAGTTCAGAGGGATCTGATAGGGATCCCTAAGCAGTCACACATTAGAGGGGCAGAACCTAAGGACCTAAGAGTAGAGTGAGAGTGCTTGATATAGTTTTGAAAAGGTTTTAGTTAGAAAACAATGTTAAAAGAGACATGCTTGAAAAAATTCTGTGAAATAAAATAGGGAGTCATTTAGTAAAACAACTTTTGAAAAGGGAAGTTATATAATTAAACAACAACAGATCAAACATAGAGCCAAAACCAAACTCCGCAATACTTAAAGAACACATAACCAAAACAAGAAGAACAAACCTACACACAAGGGTGATGGGGATTGGGGACACATAGAGCACATGTAGTGCACACATAGTTACATGAGCATGAAAATTCTTATAGGGGTTTAGGGAATCAGCATATCATGAATCTCAGAACCAACAGTGGTCACATTGAGGTATACTATAAATGGGGTTCATAAGCAGGCTGATCCTAAGTGGTTGGACATATTCAGAAGCATACTGATAAAGCAGTAAAGTAGACATATTATGTCACGACTCAAATTCCCAACCTTAGGGATCGTGATGGCGCCTAACACCACACTTTCTAGGCAAGCCAATGTTAGATTTCGCTCAATTATTTTTGTTAATTAATCATTTAAATAAGATAAAACAATTTTAAAGTAAACTTGGTCTAATGGCTTTCAATAAATAATTCCAAATATAAAATAATTAACCTAGAATTACCCCAGGGTATGGTGTCACAATTTACGAACTACTAAAAAATACTACACATAATAGGTATAACTGTTTGGAAAATATAAAAACAGTCTCTACGAACGAAGAGAAGACTCTCGGGATCTGTGAACGCTGGCAGATATACCTCGTGTCTCCGAACAATAAATATTTGCTCTAAATATCCCTACTGCTGGCCGATACCTGGATCTGCACAAAAGAGTGCAGAGTGTAGTATCAGTACAACCGACCCCATATACTGAGTAAGTGTCGAGCCTAACCTCCGGGAAGTAGTGACGAGGCTACGGCGGGGCTTTAGCAATATAAACTGTGACAATAATATATAAAGCAAGAAAGAAATCTAAACAAATAATTAAGTACTGCAACAACAATAAAATATCTCAGCCGCCTTTTCCAGGCCTCATCTATAACAAATTCTCAAATAATTTCTAAGTTTCCAAACTTTAATTTTAAATAAAAGTAGCGCCAAAATTATGAAGAATAGTAAAATACACATTTAAGCCTTTTAAATCTTTATTTTCTTTGAAATTCGATAAAAATATAAATGTCCTCCCTTATTTCTCCTTGTTGCGGCGTGCAACCCGCTCCCACCTGTCCACCCTTATTGCTCCTCCCTAAATATATCACCCTTATTACTCCTGTTGTGGCGTGCAACCCTATCCCACCTGTCCACCCTTATCACTCTTTGTTGTGGCATGCAACCCGCTCCCACCAGACATCTCATATCAATTTATTCATAAATTTCACAATTCAGGCCAAGCCTTTCACAATATTTTTGTTTCAACAATTGCAAAAAGAAAACAGTATAGCTCGTAAGCTTTAACCAATATCATTCCACAATAAGACCAGCCAGAATATATGTAAACCACGTAACACTTTCAACCCAACTCAGTCTTTATGTACCATGATAGAATCAAGAGAACAACCAACACTTTTAACACACTTACAACAACAACTGGAAATAATCAAATGAAACCAAATAATCACGTGAACCTCAACAATCACGAAACAATTAAACTGCATTTCTCACAACTTCCTCAATATTATTAATAATAAAACCAACATGAATATATAATATATTTCCAAGAATAATGCAAAACTACTCAACCTTTCTGTACCAAAAAGGAAATGAATACACAACCAATACTCTTCCAAAATAACAAAATAATATTTAACAGCAAGGTAATAAGGCTTAGTAGTCATAGAAACAATAATGAACATAGAACAATTAAGACAAGAATCAATCAAATTGGAAACAGGGAAGGGATCATGCTTAACAGACCATATGGTGGTGCATAGATACTCGTCACCTCACCTATACATCACACACATGCAATTAACATAGAAAATAAGTGGTATTCCTTCCCTCAAGTCAAGGTTAAACCAAGCACTTACCTCAATTTCGCAGGCCACTCACTGTTCAATTATAGCTTTTCCTTTAGAATCTTGCTTTAACTTGCTCGAATCTAATCATAATTAACTTAATATCATTAATTATGGTTAATAAATTGACTTTATTGAAAATTATAATATTTCTTAAGTTTTCTAAAAAAAAGTGAAAACCCGATGCGGGCCCGCTTGGCCTAAACTCGGGGTTCGGACCAAATTACGTTTACCCATTCACCCTAGAACCCAAATATACAATTAGTTTAGAAATCCGACCTCAATTCGAGGTAAATATTCGATTTTTACAAAGTTCTCTAATTCTACCCAAAGCCTCAATTTTTACCATGAAAATTCTTAGTTTTTGATTTAAAAGTGATGAAAAAATGAGTAATTGAAAGAGTAAAGTTTAGAATTAATTACCTATGACTTGGGGATGATATTTGGTGACTAAATTCGTTCCTAAGACTGTGGGGTTCAAAAATTTAAAGAAGAAGAAGTCTGCTCGTTTTTATATATATTTTTCTACTAGCTATTCTTCCTTGTTTCTCATGCCAAACAATCCCCAAACTCTATTTTTATATCTCCAATAGATTCCTTGTGAAATTATAGTCAAGTTAGGCTTTTGAATCACTTAATTTGACCTTATAATGAAGGAGATATGAATGTTTTAATATTTGCAAATAGTGTAGATTTTTAATACGCCGTCAGTGGTATTTTTGTAATTAACCTGAAAAATCTGGCAACCTTAGTAAAATGACAATAAATCCTCATACGATGTCCAAATTTGATGATTCTTTTTTCTACGGGTCCGTAATTAGGATACGGATTTAATAATTGATTCAAAACATATATCGAAGCTCATTTGTTCAATATGATATCATTTATGCTTGAAGAAACGATGTCGAAGCATAAGAAAGAATGAGCGCAACACAACCCAAACTTATTTGAAACTCACCCGATCCCTCGAGGCTCTAAACCAAACATGCACGAAAATCTAAAAGCATCATATGGAATTGCTCGTGTGATAAAATCATGAAAATAACATGTAAAACTATGAATTAAACCTCAAAACTCATTATTTTTCTCAAGAACACTTAAAGTTCACTATTTATCAACCGGACTTCCGAATCACGTCAAATAAATTCCGATTTTCACAAAATTTCACAGACAAGGCTTAATATCATAACAAACCTGTATTGAGCTCCAGAACCAAAATACGGGCCAGATACCAACGGTTTTAAACATTAATTTATTTCCTTATTTCATTAATAATTCAACAAAATAATTTCTTTCAAAAATTGATATCTAAGGCTTGGGACCTCAGAATTCAATTCCGGGCATACGTCCAAGTACTATAATTTATTGCGGACCTCCTGGGATTGTCGAAACACAGATCCGAGTCCGTTTACTCAAAATGTTGACTCAAGTCAACTAAAACCAAATTTTTAATTCTAAAAGTTATTATTTCTTATATTTCCACATAAAAGCTTTCCGGTTTCATGCCCGGACTGCGCATGCAAATCAAGGTAGTTAAAATTAATATTTTTATGGATAATAAGCCTAGAACGGAGTCTAAACTCATAAAATGACCCCTTGGGTCATCACATATTAGCTGCAGGTTGAACAACAAAACCACAGATAGAAACATATTAGAAACATGATAAATTAAAGATGTAAAAGAAGCATAGTGGTTTGGGACTTGAATTGAAATCAGAACATAATAGTGAGGAAGACAGTAACCAAAAAAGTGAAGGGACAGGAGAGCACAATAGTTAGCCTTGGCTTGCAGCCGGCTAACTCAGAATAATAGTAAGTAACACAAAAAGAGGGTAGAAAGTTTTGAGTGTGTGAGGGAGAGAGATTTTTAACCAATGTGCTCGTGTGTTGTGTTAATGAAAGCGCAATGTATATATAGTTTGAAACTAGGTAGAGAATATGGTAAAAATCAAAGTCATGCAGTGATTGGGGAATCAAAATCAACGTAAGTACTCCCTTCAATTAAGGAGTTAACTTCAAACGGTAATAAACATGTAATAAATAAGGAAAGATACCATATGTGACTGGGATATAACACATAAGGAAACAATGTCAACTCATAGATGTATAAGACATGTAATAGAGGCTAGGTTAAGAAAATCTAATTCAGGAAAATACTTAAAAAAAATCGATTGACAATATAATCGCCCATAAAATAAGGCAAGAAAATATTTTAGAGGTTGAAATCAGTAGAGAATGGAGGATATCAATCATAGGGAATTAGGGATTCAAACAGGAGTAGTACTGATTAAGAGGAATGAACACAAATTGCACGAAAGAAACACATAATAGGCAACGAAAAAGGCAAGAATCAGAAACCCTAATAAACAAGCAAGGAAAAAGGCAAGAATCAGAAACCCAAATAAGCCAAATAGTATGAAAATCACAAAAATTAGGGATTCACATAGAACATAGCGTGACTTAATAGAATAGACATGATATAGGTGGAAGAAGAAACAATCAGAAACCCTAATAGGGTAAAATCACAGAAACTCTGAACGAATTCATAAATAACACATGCAAATGAAAAAATAAGCAAGGATATTTTGAAGCTGGAATTCAAATCCTATTACCTGGTCTTACTCTTCAACTCAAGAATCAACTTATTTTTGGGTAAACTCAAATCCAAATGGTCTGGCCCGTTCAAAGTTGTGAATGTGTCCCCCTATGGTGCTATTGAATTAGAGTGAGAGGACGGGACTCGAACTTTCAAAGTAAATGGCCAATGGGTCAAGCATTACCTTGGTACTATAGGAGAAAGGCACTTGGTGGAACAATTTGCACTCAAGGATATTCCTACACCAGCCCCCACCACTGAGTAGCCCAAACGGGGTCAATATCATCGTGCCGTGACGTTAAATAAAGCGCTTCTTAGGAGGCAACCCATGTGTAGTAACATTCTTTTGTTAGGTTTTAATTTCTGTAGGTTTAGTTGTTAGTGTTGAGCACTTTGACGTGTTGTGTTAGAATGTAGGGAGCTCAAAATACAATGAAGCAGGGTGCAAGGAGTGAGATGAATGAAGGAAAGAAGGACTTGTGGTTTGCAGCAACTATGCAATCGCACACACACTCAGAAAAGATGCAAGTTTGGTCCTAAAAAATGCGGTGGGATTTCTATTTCTGCAGTCCACATAACAATTATGCGACCGCCGAATGCATCGTGATGTGAAGTTGAGCTAACCCGTCACTAATTCACCACATAACACATATGTGACCGCATAATGTGTTATGTGATCCACTTTTCCACCGCAGAATTCCCAGGTATTAAACCCTAATCCCCACCGCATTTCATTCGCACACCTCAATCTCACTCACACATACGCACTACACAACACAAACGAAATAAAAAACCAAAAAAAAAAACAAGAATTGACCAAAAACATCGGATTAATTGCAAAAAATCACAAAAAATCAGAATTGCAAAGAACGAACTCACCTGATTCGTATCTCAGAACAAATTCGTCGACTGTTCAGATATCTAGTATGTAATTTTACTCCCTCTCTTGCTCAATTACATTGAAGAAGATCATGGGTTTGCATCCACTTTTTCCGCTTCTTCTCAATACTTTGTTATGGGGATCAATGTGTGCCTAATTGATTCGAAAACTTATTGTTTGGGGCCACACTGAGCAATGTCTGACTTTGGGTTGGGAAATTTTCCCAGGTCATAGGTGGGCAATGTCTGGCTTTGGGTGTTAGGGACTCTGAAAGTTGAGTAGGTCGACCTTTTAACTAAGGAAGACAATCTTTGCGGTCTGCATAACTGGTTTGTGGTCCATAGAGTCGTCGCATTTTGGTTCCCTAGGTGACCTTTTAAGAAGGCCTTCTACAATTGGGTTCATGATCGCAGAATATTTTTGCGGACCGCAAAAGTGCCGCAGACTAAGGAAGATAATTTTCCAAAATCTGGTGAGTTAAAAATCGACCACTCTACGGTCGCATAACTTGTTTTGTGGTCCTTTTCGTGATCACATTCTTGATTTCTCTCCTGAGTGATGTAATTGTGTGATGAGTTTGCAGCTCGCAGAGTTGTTATGTGATCACATAAATCATTGCAAACGATTCTGGATTCATTCATACTCTCTCAATATGTTCCCCATGCTGTATCAGCAACTCACCCACTGATTCATTGACAGGAATGGCACGAAAGAAGTCTCTCCTAGCGCAATCACCTCCCGCTCAAAGTCAGAATAGGGGGAGGCACAAACTGATCATATGCCATCCGTTGACATATATGCTGAAACATGCCGGAAAAGAGGGGAAGATCTTAGGTTTGGGGTCACCTGCTCTTGGAACCTGTACAGAGATGGCTTAGCAAAGAGAAAAATTCTGGAAGAGAAGCAGCTAGGCCTGTACAGAGATGGGTTAGCAATTGTTAGCCTTTGCTTGCAGCCGGCTAACTCAGAATAATAGTAAGTAACACAAAAAGATGTCAGAAAGTTTTGAGTGTGTGTGAGAGAGAGAGACATCTTTTCGAACCAATGTGCTCGTGTTTTGTGTTAATGAAAGCACAATGTGTATATAGTTTGAAACTAGGTAGAGAATATGATAAAAATAAAAGTCATGCAGTGATTGGGTAATCAGAATCAATCAGCGTAAAATCAATGTAAGTACTCCATTCAATTAAGGAGTTAACTTCAAACGGTAATAGACATGCAATAAATAAGGAAAGATACCATATGTGACTGGGATACAACACATAAGGAAACAATCTCAGCACATAGAAGTATAAGACATGTAATAGAGGCTAGGTTCAGAAAATCTAATTAAGGAAAGTACTTAAAAAAATCGATTGACAACATAATCGCCCATAGAATAAGGCAAGAAAATATTTTAGAGGTTGAAATTAGTAGAGAATGGAGCATATCAATCACAAGGAATTAGGGATTAAAACAGGAGTAGTATTGATTAAGGGGAATATTCAAAAATTGCATGGAATAAACAAATAATAGGCAAGGAAAAAGGCATGAACAGAAACCCTAATAAGCAGGGAAGGAAAGGCAAGAATTAGAAACCCTAATAAGCCAAATAGGATGAAATTCACACAAAATTAGTGATTCACGTAGAACATAGCATAACATAACAGAATAGACATGATATAGGCGGAAGAAGCAACAATCAGAAACCCTAATAAAGTAAAATCACAGAAAGTCTAAACGAATTCATAAATAACATACATGCAAATGAACAAATAAGCAAGAACAGACTGGGAACCCATTATTAAGACTAAGAAACTTAGGGTTTTGACATAATAAGTAAGACAAAAGGAGAAAAACTTAAATAGACGCTTAAAAATATTGAAAATCATAGAATAACACTTAAATCAGAAGAAGAATCATTTTGAAAAGGGGTCAAGAAAACCTTGTTTGAAGATGAAGAGGCGTTTTAGCAAAAATCGGAGAAATCATTAAGGAAAACAACAAAATAACTCAAGATATACTCGGATCTATTACAGGTCTAACAAGTCAAGAGTTAAAAAATATGCCCAGAGATGAGAGAATAGGCTTAGAAACCATAGAGTTGTAATGAAACAAGGCGAGATTCTAACTTAAAAACGAAAAGTGGCCTGAGACAGGCCAGCGAACATAGACTCAAACAAGAGCCTGTCGGAATACTTTGAAACCCTTTCAAGGATTCATAAAATCGAAGAGCCACGGAGTGTAGAAGGCCAGGATTGGCCGGAGAATGAATACAACCATAACAAGGTGGAGTTTATGCCGGTGACGGCGCTTGAGAGCTAGGTTTTGGTTGAGAGGATTTGAGAGTGAAGAGAGGAGTGACATCGGGTGTGTGAGGGAAATGAGAGGTGTGGGGAGGTAGTCTCTTATGTTAAATTAGGAAAGGATGAATTTGGTCCGTTGATCCAAAATGATGAACGGTCTAGATTAAGTGGTAATTGGGTCCGGGCAGATTTAGGAATTGGGCTTGGGGTATTTGGGCTTGATTTAATCAGGTGGGCTAGTTTTATTTAGGCTAGAATCGAAATATAATGGCTATTTGACAAAATACCCAATCCAAATTAATTAAAATAATTTATAAAATAACTAATAATCATAAAAATGAATTTCATGCATAGAAAATAGTTTTAAAAATATTTTTTATTATTTAAAAATACAAATGATTAATTTCTGGTGGGAAAATGGTACAAAATTATATGATTGGGCTATAATTGCAAAAGGTCCCAATTTGGCTAATTATGGATAATTTGGACTTAATAAGACCATAAATATAAATAATAAATCAAGAAATGTTTGGAAATCATTTGTGACGCGATTTTGTAACTATTTATTTGAAATAAAATGCTAGATAAATTAGACAAAATATAGGAAAATTATGGGAAAATACCAATCGTTGTTAATACATGATTTTAAAGGTACATATGCAATTTTAAAAAATATTTTGGGAAAAATTGGGTATCAAATGGAGCTTGAACACAAAGCCATGTGGGCATTGAAAAAGTTGATCTTGATTGCGCCGAAGCTGCAAACCTAAGAATGACACAACTCAATGAGATGGAAGAATTTCGTCTCCATGCCTATGAGAGTGCAGCCATGTATAAGGAGAGAATGAAGTTTGTTCATGACAAGAATATTTTGAAGCGGGAATTCAAATCCTATGACTTGGTCTTACTCTTCAACTCAAGATTCAAGTTATTTTCGACTAAACTCAAATCCAAATGGTCTGGCCCGTTCAAACTTGGGAATGTGTCCCCCTATGGTGATATTGAATTGGAGTCAGAGGACGGGACTCGAACTTTCAAAGTAAATGGCCAATGGGTCAATCATTACCTTGGTACCATAGGAGAAAGGCACTTGGTGGAACAATTTGAACTCAATGATAGTCCTACACCATCCCCCACCACTGAGTAGCCCAAACGGGGTCAACATCGTCGTGCCGTGACGTTAAATCAAGCGCTTCTTAGGAGGCAACCCATGCTTAGTAACATTTTTTTGTTATGTTTTAATTTCTGTAGGTTTAGTTGTTAGTGTTGAGCACTTTTACGTATGTGTTCGTATGTAGGGAGTTCAAAATACAATGAAATAGGGTGCAAGGACTGAGAAGAATGAAGGAAAGAAGGACCTGTGGTCCGCAACAACTATGCGATCGCACACACGCTCAGAAAAAATGCAAGTTTGGTCCTGAAAATGCGGTTGGATTTCTATTTATGTGGCCAGCATAATAATTATGCGACCGCCGAATGCATCGCAAAGTGAAGTTGAGCTAACCCGTCACTTATTCACCGCATAACACATATGCGACCGCATAATATATTATGTGATCCACTTTTCAACCAAAGAATTCCCAGGTATTAAACCCTAATCCTCACTGCATTTCATTCGCACACCTCAGTCTCACTCAGACACAAGCACTACACAACACAAACAAAATCAAAAACAAAAAAAAGTAGAACAAGAAACGACCAATTACCTAAAAAGTAAATTTTACTCCCTCTCTTTCTCAATTACGTTGAAGAAGATCATGGGTTTGCATCACCCTTTTCCGCTTCTTCTCAATCCTTTGTTATGGTATCAATGTGTGCCCAATTGATTCAAAAACTTATTGTTTGGGGGCACACTGAGCAATGTATGACTTTAGGTTTGGAAATTTTCCCAGGTCATAGGTGGGAAATGTCTTACTTTGGGTGTTAGGGACTATGTAAGTTGAGTGGGTCAAACTTTTAACTAAGGAAGACGATCTTTGCAGTCCGCATAACTGGTTTGTGGTCTATAGAGTCGTCAATTTTGGTTCCTTGGGTGAACTTTTAAGAAGGCTTTCTACGGTTGGGTTCATGATCGCAGAATCTTGATTTCGCTCCTGAGTGATGTAATTGTGCGATGAGGTTGCGGCTTGCAGAATTGTTATGTGGTCGCATAACTCATCGCAAATGTTTCTTGATTCATTCATACTCTCTCAATATGTTTCCCATGCTGTATCAACCACTCACCCACTGATTCATTGACATGAATGACACCAAAGAAGTCTCTCCCAGCGCAATCACCTCCCGCTCGAGGAAAGAAATGGGCTGGTGCCTTGAGCCAACAAGCACAACAACCCAAATTCCCAAGGCCTAAAACAACTATAAGCACATCTGAGCACTCCTCCGAGTCAGAATAGGGGGAGGCACAAACTGATCATATGCCATCTGTTGACTTACATGATGAAACACGCCGGAAAAGAGGGGAAGATCTTAGGTTTGGGTTCACCTGCTCCTGGAACCTGTACAGAGATGGTTTAGCAAAGAGAAAAAGTCTTGAAGAGAAACAGCTAGGCATGTACAGAGATGGGTTAGCAATAGTTAGCCTTGGCTTGCGGCCGGCTAACTCAGAATAATAGTAAGTAATACAAAAAGATGGCAGACAGTTCTGAGTGTGTGTGAGAGAGAGACATCTTTTTGAACCAATGTGCTCGTGTTTTGTGTTAATGAAAGCGCAATGTATATATAGTTTAAAACTAGGTAGAGAATATGGTAAAAATCAAAGTCATGCACTGATTGGGGAATCATAATCAATCAGCGTAAAATCAATGTAAGTACTCCCTTCAATTAAGGAGTTAACTTCAAACGGTAATAGACATGTAATAAATAAGGAAAGATACCATATGTGACTGGTATATAACACATAAGGAAACAATCTCAGCACATAGAAGTATAAGACATGTAATAGAGGCTAGGTTCAGAAAATCTAATTAAGGAAAGTACTTAAAAGAAATCGATTGACAGCATAATCGCCCATAATATAAGGCATGAAAATATTTTAGAGGTTGAAATAAGGAGAGAATGGAGGATATCAATCACAGGGAATTAGATTCAAACAGGAGTAGTATTGATTAAGGGGAATCAACACAAATGGCATGGAATACACACATAGTAGGCAAGGAAAAAGGCAAGAATCAGAAACCCTAATAAGCAAAATAGGAAGAAAATCACACAAAATTAGGGATTCACGTAGAACATAGTGTGACTTAACAGAATAGACATCATATAGGCGGAAGAAGCAAAAATCAGAAACCTAATAGGGTAAAGTCACATAAACTCTGAACGAATTCATAAATAATAGACATGCAAATGAACAAATAAACAAGAACAGACTCGGAACCCATGATTAAGAGCAAGAAACTTACGGTTTTGACATAATAAGTCATACAAAAGGGGAAAACTTAAATAGACGCTTAAACACATTGAAAATCATAGAATAACACTTAAATCAGAAGAATAATCATTTTTTTTAAAGGGCTCAAGAAACCCTAGTTTGAAGATGAAGAGGTGTTTTAGCAAAAATCGGAGAAATCATAGAGGAAAACAGCAAAATAACTCAGGATATACTCAGATCTATTACATGTCTAAGAAGTCAAGAGTTAAAAAATAGGGTATCAGAGATAGATAACACAGAGATGAAAGAATCATCTTAGAAACCATAGAGTTGTAATGAAACAAGCCGAGATTCTAACTTAAAAGCGAAAAGTGGCTTGAGACAGGCCAACGAACATAGACTCAAACTAGAGCCTGTCGGAATCCTTTGAAACCCTTTCAAGAATTCATAAAATCGAAGATCCACAGAGCGTAGAAGGACAGGACTGGCCGGAGAATGCATAGAAACATCACAAGATGGAGTTTATGCCGATGACGGGGCTTGAGAGCTATTGTTTGGTTTAGAAGATTTGAGGGAAATAAGAGGTGTGTATGGGGGGGGGGGTAGTCTCTCATGTTAAATTAGGAAAGGATGAATCTGGTCCGTAGATCCAAAATGATCAACGGTCTAGATTAAGTGAGAATTGGGTCCGGGTAGATTTAGGAATTGGGCTTGGGGTATTTGGGCTTGATTTAATCAGGTGGGCTGGTTTTATTTAGGCTAGAATTGAAATAGAATAGGCTATTTGACAAATACCCAATCCAAACTAATTAAAATAATTTATAGAATAACAAATAATCATAAAAATGAATTTCATGCATAGAAAATAGTTTTAAAAAGATTATTTAGTATTTAAAAAGACAAATGATTAATTTCTGGTGGGAAAATGGTACACAATTATATGATTGGGCTATAATTGCAAGGTTATTGCATTTATATCCAAAAGGTGCCAGTTTGGCTAATTATGGGATAATTTGGACTTAATAAGACCATAAATATAAATAATAAATCAAGAAATTTTTGGAAATTGTTGGTGACGCGAATTTGTAATTATTTATGGGAAATAAAATACTAGATAAATTAGACAAAATATAGGAAAATTATGAAAAAATACTAATCGTTGAAAATGCATGATTTTGAAGGTACATATGCAATTTCAAAAAATATTTTGGGAAAAATTGGGTATCAACAGCTGCCCCTCTTTACCCGAAAAGGATGAAAGAGTTGTCCGGTAAAGATAGATGGCCAATTTTGACCGAGCAAAATGGTTAGAGAGGTTTAGGCCGTGCTTGGGCTTTGGAGCTGCCTACATATACTGGTTTTATAGCAATCAGGACGTATGTAGTTCCGAATTCATCGACAAAGTATAGCGATGAATTTATCACAAGAACGGATGCAACATCTAGGGACGAGCGAATGAACGGCTTGCGGGATATACAATTGGGATAATTGGAGCGGGATTGCTCCTGCTGGGATAGTCGTTGCTTGTTGGGTTACCTGCAAAAAAAAGCAATACAAGCGTATACTATGCATAAATTTAATTATAACGCAGGTTCCCGTTGGACTATGAAAGTTTTCTTTGGACGGTTATGGATGACGTCCTTAGACCATGATGTCCTGGGCCATGAATGGCTTGATGAGAGATTTTTTGGCCATTAAATGATGTTCTCGGGCCATGCAGATGCTTCCTCCGAACTATGATGCCTTTGAATAATTACATGCAAATTAAGAGAGATCCTCAGGCCATGACATGGTGTCTTCCGTCTATGAGGATGATGCCGTTATACTATGACGCCTTTGGACAGGTTGGCGATATTTCAGCCCATGATATGCAATAATATAATGCTGACAAGATAGAGCTTAGTCTTGTGAATTGAAGGGTAGAGCATAGCCCGAAAGAGACGTGAAGTAGATAATGCTTGAGAGACAGCGCTTAGTCTCGGTAAAAAAGTAAATTGGAGGAGGAGCTTAGCCTCATGCAGATAGGAAGGCAGCGGGTAGACTTATGCAAAATGGAAGGCAAAAGATTAGCCTTATGCAAATGGAAGGCGGGGGATTATCCTTATGAAACGGAAGGCAGAAGATTATCCTTATGAAAATGGAAGGCAGAAGATTAGCGTTATGCAAAAGAAGGCAGAAGATTAGCCTTGTGCAAGCTGGAGGTAGAGATTAGCCTTGTGCAAGATAGATATAAAGCTTAGTCTCATGCAAACGGAAGGTAGATGATTAGCCTTATACAAATGGAGGTAGATCTTAACCTCATGCAGAATGTGGGACAGAGCTTAGTCCCGTGCAAGATGAAGGCAGGGCTTGGCCCTACGCAAAGGAACAAATAGCGAATGCTAGTAGGATTTCTTAGCTGGTAATAGGTTGTGGTATTGCAATTTTCGTGAGAACTATGACTATGGAGCATGTTCGTTCTTTTGTGCTGATAGTAAACGTTGCTTTTGCGACTTTGTTGAAGTTTTTGACTTCGAAACCTGTTTGTTCTTTATTCCTGCATCCAAAGAAAAATCGGGAGTTGTGTAGATGGGGAAGGTTGGTTCGTATCCCCGCTGTCTTTGCTTTCTTCGTTCTGCTTAGTCTGATGATCCTGTTTATGTTATCGGGGTAGAATTTTCTAAACAAAGCTATATTTTGAAAACGTGCATGATTTTATAAATACATAGTAAAAATATATTTTGAGAAATTGAGATGAACCGACGATTGTGACATGGTTCAAGACATTGCAACCACTTATGCTATGGAATTTTGAGGGTCCTCCTCAAAATTCTGCCCCAGTTAGATGGTTGATGATTCTGACCATTGTACATGTTGCGATCGGCTGAACTTGCTTCGGAATTTTGAGGGCCCTTCTCAAAATTCTACCCCAGTTTCCAATTGCGGGGGAATGAGATTTTTATTGAATTATGACCGAACCCATAGGGCTGCCTACGTATCCTCTATTAAAAGGGAATCATGATAGGCGTAGTTCAGTTTACATCATAAAGAATTACACATACTAGCGTCTGACTGCATCTGAATTGATTGGCTTTGGCAAGACTTCTCCGTCTATTTCTGCAAGTATATGAGCTCCTCCTGTTAACACTCGGTGAAACATGTATGGACCTTGCCAGTTGGAAGAGAATTTCCCATTGACTTCATCTTGATGTGGAAAGAACTTCTTTAACACCAGCTGCCCTGGTGTGAAGTATCTTGGTTTGACTCTTTTGTTGAAAGCGCTGGACATTCCGCTATGATAAAGCTATCCGTGACATATTGCATTCATCTTTTTCCCATATATGAGGGCCAACTGCTCGTAACAAACTTTTATCCATTCTACGTCGCTAATCTCAGCTTCTTATATGATTCTTAAGGAAGGGATCTCCATTTCGGCAGGAATAACATCTTCCGTACCATAAACCAGTAAGGAGTTGCCCCAGTTGATGTGCGGACTGTGGTGCGGTATCCCAGTAAGGAAAATGATAGCTTTTCGTGCCACTGCCTGTGTTTTTCTATCATCTTTCTCAATATATTCTTGATGTTCTTGTTGGCGGGTTCTACAGCTCCATTCATCTGAGGTCTATAGGCTCTGGAATTCTTGTGCTTGATTTTGAAAGTCTCGCACATGGCTTTCATCATACCATTGTTTAGATTGGATCCATTGTCGGTGATGATTGATTATGGAACTCCAAACCGACAAATAATATGGTCCCGGACAAAGTCTGCCACGAATTTCTTAGTTACTGCTTTGTAGGACGCTACTTCAACCCACTTGGTGAAATAATCAATAGCTACTAAGATGAATCTGTGTCCATTTGAGGCGTAGGCTCTATAAGTCCGATGACGTCTATTCCCTAGGCAGCGAACGGCCAAGGAGAGCTTCTTGCGTTGAGCTCGTTTGGGGGTACCTTTATCATATCTGCATGTACCTGACATCGGTAGAATTTTCGGGCATACTGGATGCAGTCCGTTTCCGTGGTCATCCAGAAGTAACCGCTCTGAGTATTTTATTTTCCAAGACATAACCATTCATGTATGGGCCGTAGGTCCCAACATTTATCTCTTCAAGTAGTCTGGAAGCTTCCTTTGCATCGACACATCTTAACAATCCTAAGTCGGGAGTTCTCCTGTACAAGTTTCCTCCATTGAGAAAGAAATTGTTGGAAAATCTCCGGAGCGTGCGTTTCTGAGTGTGATTTGCAAGCTCCGGGTACTCTCCCTCTGACAAGTATTCCTTGATGTCGTGGAACCATGGTCTTTCGTCTGCTTCTTCTTCAACATGGGCAAAATATGCTGGTTGGCTATGGATTTTTACTGGAATAGGACCAATGAAGTTCTTATCTGGGTGCTGTATCATGGATGATAGAGTGGCCAATGCATCGGCAAACTCGTTCTGAATTCCGAGGACGTGCCGAAATTCTGTCTTCGTGAACCTCTTTCTTTATTCGTGCACATGGTGCAGATACAGAAGTATCTTAGAATTCTTGGTAGCCCATTCTCCTTGTACCTGGTGTATTAGCAGGACTGAGTCACCAATTACTAACAACCCCTGGATATTCATGTCAACGACCATATTTAGCCCATAAGATGCAGGCTTCATATTCTGCCATATTGTCGGTGCATGGAAATATGAGTTTGGTAGATACCAGTAATGTTGACATGTTTCCGATATCAGGACATCTCCAATGCTGACTCCTTTTAAATTGGCTGCTCGGTCGAAGAACATTCTCCAACCGTCATAGGATTCTGCAATGTCTTCTCCTATGAATGATAGTTCTTCATCGGGAAAATACGTTTTCTGGGGTTCGTATTCTCCTCCCACAGGATTCTCGGCAAGATGATCTGCCAATGCTTGCCTCTTGACTGCTTTCTGAGTCACATAGACAATGTCGAACACACTCAGCAGAATTTCCCATTTGGCCAGCTTGCCAGTGGGCATGGGCTTCTAAAAGATATACTTCAAGGGATCCATCCTTGACATGAGATATGTCGTGTAGGCACAGAAGTAATGCCTCAGCTTCTGGGATACCCAGGTCATAGCACAACAGGTACGTTCTAGTATAGAATATCGTGCCTCATATAAAGTGAACTTCTTACTCAGATAATAAATAACCTGTTCCTTTATTCCTGTCTCGTCATGCTGCCCCCAGAATGCAGCCGAAAGCTTCATTTAATACCGCAAGGTAGAGTAGTAAGGGTCTACCTGGCTCTGGCGGGACCAAAACTGGTGGCGTTGACAAGTATTCCTTGATTTTGCCGAAAGCTTTCTGACAATCCTCGGTCCATTTGGTCACAACATCTTTCTTTAGCATCTTGGAGGTTGGTTCACTTATAACCGTGGACTGGGCTATGAATCGGATGATGTAGTTAAGGCGTCCTAGGAAACTAATCACATCTTTCTTGTTCTTTGGTGGTGGTAACTCTTGGATGGCATTGAAATTTTATGGATCCAATTCTATCCCTCGGTGGCTGACGAAGAGCCCAAGCAACTTCCCAGTAGGAACCCCAAACGCACACTTCGCGGGGTTTAATTTCAAGTTGTAATTTCGCAGCCTGTCAAATAACTTTCTCAAATCTGCTGTATGGTCGTTGGCTGTTTTGGACTTGATGATGACATCATCCACATACACCTCAATTTCTGTGTGTATCATGTCATGGAAGATAGTGGTCATAACTCTCATATAGGTGGCTCCAGCATTCTTTAAGCCGGATGGAATCATCTTATAAGAGTAGACCCAGGTTCTTTGACAGTTTCTGAATCTCCCAGGTTGATTATCTTGGTTTCGTCCAGATTGGACTTAGGATTGTTTTCAAAATCCTGAACTTCTCTGATAATTTCATCGTGTATGACATCCTCTTCTTCTGAATTAATGTCTTTTTGTTGTGTTGTCTCATTTCATGTCACAATCATTGGTTCATCAAGACAAGAAATCATAATGTTGTATAGATAAAATAATTAGAGAAACAATAATAAATAAATATAGATTCGTTGAAACGTAAAAGTGATTTTCGAATGTTTTGTAACATTGGAGATTTTATTGGAAAATGCAAAAATGGAAAAGGTGAAAAGGAAATCATTAGCAAAAATGAAATAAACAATGCTTGTTCAGCCTTGCTACGTCGAGACTCGTCGGACCCTGAATGGTTTGACAGTCCAATTCTTAAGGAATGATCCCTTACTCACATCTTGAACGGTAGGGCCTTCCTCCTCCTCCTCCTCAACAATAACACATCAGTGCATGTCACCATCTTCCATGAATAGATTTTTCAAGGTCTCCAATGCTTCTTCTTCCTCTAACCCCTATATTACGTCGGCCTGCTTGGAGGTCTGCTCCAAATACGGTATCGACTTTTCCAATGGATAGTATTGGCCGCGCCATGGTGGCGACTAATTCTCATACTCTTTCCATGTGTATTTGTATCCCTGCCTAAAAGTGGTTCCATGGTGCTTCAGCTGTATTGGTTTGGAAATCCCCTGAAGATTCTTACCGAGTCCTCTGCCAGGCTTGTATCCACTCCATTTAAGTATGCTCTCGATCTTACTGTCCCACCATTTGTCTTTGTCTACTGCATTGATCCGTTCGATGTGGTGGTAGGTTTCTCCACCCATCCTTCTTCTACCTTCAATCACCGGGATGATATGGCAACTATAGATAGGATTGCTTCTATGTCCATGGATGATGACCTTCTGTTAGTTCCATTCAAATTTTACTGACTGATGCAATGTTGATTCCACAGACCCAACAACATGTATCCACGAACGTCCCAACAATAGGTTATAGGATGCTAATACGTCTATGATCTGAAATTCAACCTCGAACCATGTAGGTCCCTCTGCAGGCAAAGACTGATTTCACCAATGGTATACCTCTAAGAACCATCGAAAGATTTTACATTCATAGATCCTTATTGGATCTCGTACAACCCCTTGCCCAATTTCTTGAGTGTTGTCAACGGACAGATGTTGAGGCTAGATCCCCTGTCGATCAGAATCCTAGTGATAAAGTAGTCCTCATATTGCACAGTGATGTGCAGTGCTTGTTTATGAATTAGCCCTTCAGGCGGAAGATCGTCCTCATGGAAAGTGATATTGTGACTCTCCAGTACTTGACCTACCATATTGAACATTTCTCTACTAGTTATGTTATTTGGAACATATGCTTCGTTCACCACTTTCATCAAAGCATTCCTGTGTGTCTCTAAATTTTGCATCAATGATAGAATGGATATCTTGGCTGGAGTTTTGTTCAGCTGATCGATGACTGAGTACTCCCTGGCCTACACCTTTCTCCAAAGATCATCTGGGCATGTTTCAATGAAGGGTGGCCCTATGGAAGCGTTCTTTCTATACTCTACCAAGTGTTCAGGTATATAGACCCTGCCGGTCCTTGTCATCCCCTGTGCAACATCAGCTTCTATCTTGACTTTACCTTTCCTTCTTGCTTCAGTCGTCTAATCCCAAGGTGCAACCTTGCCATTGAAAGGTGACGTGGTTGACATTGTTACTGTGATTAGTGCATCTATTTTCACTTCGAATGGAATGAGTGCCTTAGCAGGCGGTATAACTTCAACCTCGAACGACAAATGTGTATTTGTAGGTGGTGCCGTTTCAAACTCGAATGGGAATGATGCAGTTACCTCGATGTCTCTGGATGGCTGAATCTTGACTATGATGGGATTAAGAGTGACTGTTGGCTTCTTTGGGTCATCACCTTGTACAATTAACCCGATCGACCCCTCTAGGTCCAAATCTTCTTCTATCTCTATCATGTTGATACCCCTATGGTCTGGAAGCGGATTTCTGCGAATATTGGAGCATCTTCCTTTTCTTGGATGACCGTGTTATCAATCATAGACTGGATCTTATCCTTCAATGAGCGACATTCATCAATTGTATGTCCCTTCATACCGGAATGGTATGCACAGATCTTATTTATATTGACCCATTGGGATGGATTTTTAGAGGTTATAGCAGGGATAGGAGTGACATAACCAGCAACCTTAAATCATTCAAACAGTTGGTCGATAGGTTCAACAATGACTTTGTATTTTTTAGGAGGTCTACGTCAAAGTTTAGTCAAGGTCTCGGGAAATTTTGGCGAGCAAGGGGTGATTGAAAGTGAGATGGCTGAGAGTTGTAGGTATGATAAACAGGCGCTTCTTGGGAATATATGGGGGAAGTAGGCTGATATGTAGACAGTGGAGATGGCTGACATGTTGGTGGAGGTGCTGACTGATAGGTGGGTGAATGTGCTTGATAGGCAAGTGGGGAAGTTCGATATACCAACGGGGATTTGGGTCCATGTGCAACTATTACCGTTCCTGCATCTTTCTTCTTGGATATACCACCAAACTGCAAGGCTTTGTTGGTGGCATGTACTGCCTCAAAGTTAGTGACCATTCCACTCTTGATACCTTCTTCAATTCTCTCACCCAGCTTGATGATGTAAGGGAATTTTTGGTTTTCAATCACCATTAGCCTCTCATAGTACTGCGGGTCTTGTGCCTGGACGAAGAATTTATTCATTTGTTCTTCCTCTACGGCAGACCTGACCTTGGCTGCTTTATATCTCCAGCGAGCGGTATACACGTGAAATGTTTCAGTGGGATTCTTTTTAAGGTTCTGGATGTAGAACACGTCTGGTTCATTCTACCTATTGAACCTGAACCGGTCCATGAAGTTTGATGCCATACTTACCCAGCCGGACCACTTCTTAGGGTTTTGGCTGATGTACCAAGATAAAGCATCACATGTGAGGCTCCTCATGAAAAATTTCATGTGAATCTTCTCGTCTCTTCTTGATCCAACCAATTTATCAAAATAGGTCCTCAGATGGACCCTAGGATCACCTGTACCATCGAACATTTCGAACATAGGAGGTTTGTAACCCTATGGTAGTTCCACATCAGGTTGTATGCAGAGATCTTCGTAGTACTACCCTTCGACTCCCTTACTCCCTTCAACACCCTGAACTCGACTAGTCAGCTTCTTGAGTTCCTCATCCAAATTCTTAATGACCATATCCTTCTCACTGGATTTAGGTGTGTAAGCAATGTTTTGGGTGGAGTGAGGTAGAGTCTCCACGTATATGGGGTTGTTCTGATGACCTGGTGTTTGAGCATAGAGGTGGTCACTTGTGGAGTGTTGTGGTTCATGGATGATCAGTGGGGTGTTTCTCGGAGTGTGGAAAGTGTTGTGCTGGTGTTGTGGTGGGAATTTGATTTTTTGGTGGGGTGGTATGATGATGTGTTGTGGGAGGATTTTTTTTGTTTGGGGTGTTCTGAGGAAGTATGGGATTTTGAGTGACATCTGGGACACTAAGTGAGAAGGATAAATTTGCCATGTTCCGGACATGCTCAAGCTCCCCTTGGAGTTTCAACAACCTTTTCTCGAGTTATGACATAGCCTCATTCTGAACTTGAGTGCCTTGATTTTCAGCGGCTTCTGTTCGTTTAGCTGTCACTGTGTTTTCTTGTCTGATGTTGCTTAAATCTTCCATTTTTCCTTGTCCTTTGCCTTTAGGTGGACTAGGAGGAGGAGTAGGTTGAGGCCCCCATGTATCTTGTGTGATATGATGATGATGCCAGAATGCACGAACCAACCTTTGGGGATGGTAAATAATCAAAAGAAAGAAACAAAAACAAAAATTAAAGGTAGCCAAGTCAGTGAGGATCATGAGAAAATATTACAGTATTTAAACACATAGTGCAAGAATAAAATCGTGTCCTAACTTGGGATCCTCGTTGTGCCCGAGGTAAGCCTAGCAGCATGTTGATCTGGAGAACTTAGATGCCAAAATGCCTAATTTCATTAATGTAAAATAGACGAATCCAAAACGACACTAAAATAATAAGTAGGAAATAAAGTCATTAATGGCACTTGGCCTCATTACATTTGGAAAAAAGCAATGAAAAAGAAACCTAGACTACTTGGTCCCGGAAAGACCTTCCCCATGCTCGATCTTCCTGGCTCTGTCAATCAGGTTCCCCAGGTCGTGCATGCCAAACAGCAGGTATATCATTGCTAGATGCCCTCCTTCGTTTTCCTCAGCATTCTGGCAGTCGGCGACCCTTTTCCTCATCTTTGCCTCTAGCTCCATCAGACCCTGCTCCAAATATTCCATCCTTTCATTAGATTTGATAGACCTTTCCTTCCACTCATTGACCAGTTCTAGATCAGTCTTGTGTTGCTTCAGATGCTCTCTGCGTGGTATCTGTCGGGCTCGATGGTGTCCTTTTCTACAATAACCTTTAGATGCCACATATGCTGAGCTTCACATTTGTACGGGATGTTGTCGTCCTGTAAATATGCCTTGTAATGGCTCATTTTAGAGACTCGTGGTATAACTTGCTTCCTACCTGTCTGTCTCATAAACCTGATGGGAGCATAAGGGTATATTACCCTTAAACCAATGAACACCAGGTGCGGAGCGTACCTCAATCTGATGATAAATTCACTCGTAGGGAACCATTCGAACATCCATTGAACTTCTTCCTCGGTCAAATTGTCAGAAAAACTGCGCCCATTCTATAGCATTTTTCGGTTGAGGAAACCTGTCTGGGGTGTAGGTCATTCTCTTAGGGTGGTGGAAGGCTATATGATCATTCCACGCCCTTCGTGGAAATTCTTGATGATATTGACCCCTTTGGAGATGCTCCAGTAACCAAACATGTAGTAGCAGATTGCAACCCTCAAAGTGTTTGAACCCCTTCTGGCAGCGGTCCAAGGCTCGGTATATGTCTGCTATGGTCATAGGGATAATGGTATATGTTTGCCCTTCGATCCCCTGCATTATGGTTTTGGATACCATAGCCATTCTAGTGTGAATCCTATCTCCTTTGCTTGGAAATACTATCATACCCAGGAAGCAAACAACGAACACAAAAACCCTGCGGTGAATATGACCCAAGGAAGTAATAGAGAACTCATTGTGGAAAATACGATAGGATTTGATATGGCCGTATCGTTCATAGAGGTAGTCAAAAGGTATGTAGGACTCTGTCAGGAACTCCAAATCATCGTTCTTTTTCAAATCCATCATTTTCAGGAACCCCCTAGCGGCACGGTTTTTCGGCACCAACAAACCCGGGTTGTCTCAAGGTAATCTCGCAAAGCCCCCTATATTCTTCTAGAGGGGGGTCATTTCTATGTTTCCAAAACAGAACACAAACCTTTTTCTTTCCCAGAAAATAATGGCTGCTTCGATCAAGATATTGTTTGGTTGGATATCCAGTAAAGAGGGCAAGTTTTCGAGGACCCTCTTCATATGGTGTTTGTCACTTGGCGAAAGGTCTTCCCACCAATCCAGCAATAGTGGTGGTATTCTTTGGACCATGCCGAACCTTGGGACTTCGTGCCTCATTTTTTGAAAAATAGATAAGGTTAGACCCTTACCCCCGGTTCTACAAATAAATGCACAAAACGTGACTGTGTTAGTTGGAATTATGAAAAACCCGATGGACTTTTGGATAAGGCTGTGTTAAAGGATTATTGTGCGGACGACACATTAACCCGGCTAAGTTTGACCATGATGCATGTACAATATAACAGAGTAAGGTTTCTCTGAGGTTGTAGACTAGTACCCTTAAGCGGAGAACTTGAGGGGGAAAGGCACAAAACCGTCGACTGCACCGCTGATCGAGTAGTTTAACCGCAAATAAGCCATTCCAAATTTAGGGGTTATATAAAATGGAAGAGCGCAACCACTTATCAAGCGTTGCAATAGGATTTGTATAGGCACGAGTGGAATGTGATTGAGCATGATTATGCAACAATAAATGAGCAATAAAAGAATGTTGTGATGTATTTGCACGTTATGAAAGCGGAAAATACCATAGTTATGATTGAAAAGCATTTACAAAGCAAAACAAAAAGAAACATGTTAGTTTTGATTTTGAAAAAAAGAAGTACTTGAAAGAGATAAACAATTAATTGCACATAAAGGGGGAAAGGGAAATGTCGCAAGTATTAACAAAGTAAAGACAAGTTCACAAAGCAGTTTGAAATGGTAAAAGCCTAGATAAATTCTCAGTAGAGTCGCCATGCTGTCGCGCCCCCCTCTCTCCTTTCGGATCGATCAGGGTATTCGACATTATTGGGACAACTCGTTCCTTTTTGGAAAAGGGTAAGGAATTGAAAAGTCTCCACATAATGAATTAAGGTGCGTTAGGGCACCTACTAAGGGTCGTTTACAAACACAGAATGGGTGACCAGAGATCAGATAAGGGCTTGAAATTACTTCAAGGGGAAGGTGTTAGGCACCCCTCAAAGTCCACAATTGTGGTTCCCGGCCAAACAAGCTTTGTGGATTTTAAAACAGGTAGCATATAAGCAATAAAAGCACATAGTTAAACAAATAAAAGTTTTTGAGAAGATTCGCAGTCTAAGCACACGTATGTGCTAAAGTTTAATAGATTTTATGGTCTAAGCACACATATAAAGTTTGAAAGTGTTATGATCTAGACACACATATGTAAGGGATAGGAGATCCTAGGTTGTTTATCCTATAGGATCACATCAGTACAATGCCTGCTAATCACTCCTCAGAAGAGGGTCTACACGTTGCATTAGCGCACCGACTATCATACCCATATCTACCCTTTTCCACCCCTTAGCGGTTATTAAAGCGACTGTTGTTTAACGATCTCTATGCGTGCTGTTACCCGTCCCTTCTAAATGGCCCTGGAGGGATTTAGGACCTCTACCTATAGGCAGTTATAGACAAACCCTTAAGGTTAAAAAGGAGAAAATACTAAGGCGGCATGCAAGAACAAATAAGACTTTAGCAGATAAAAAAGGAAAGAAGCAACTAAGAAGCTAAGGTTTACCTCCACAGATATTGCATGTAAACAACACGTCTCAAACACAAACAAGGGCAGTATTATTAAGCAGGATCCTAAAATATGATGTCTAGGTGAGTATCAGAATATAAGAGATATGCATATTTATTTTATAAACACAGAAGCAGGGGCCCTAACCAGTTTGCCTACTGATTTTAAGCCTGTTAACCATTAGGCAATAAACACAAAAGCAACAGTTTTCCAGTTTTATAAAAGTTGGTTACCTAAGGCTTGCCTAGGCGTGGGGGAATGCACAATAGATACCAGAATTATTTGAAATAGTTTAGAAATTGCTTTACCTAAAGCATGCTATTTTAAGTGTTGCAAAGACACATGGGTTATTACCAGTTTTACTAACACATGATAATCATATATGAGACTGTCTTATGTCCCTTTTCATGCATCAGTAGCTTAGCTAGGTGTGACTTAGTGAGGTCCTAAAACATGGTATCTAATGCGCATATAAAATGCAGAATGATTTATATGCAGAGTTCCTAAAGCAGGATTTCTGAATTCACAGCATGATCTCAGGATATGTAGAGTTCCTAAAGTAGGATTTATAAATGCACATCATGATCTCAGGATACGTAGAGTTCCTAAAGCAGGATGCACAAAAGATTACAACAATGTTAAGCATGGCTTCAAAAAATGTGCAGGAACAACAGTTCATGTTAGTGCTATTATTTACCCCTGAAGCATGATTTGTAAGTGATAAAATAATGTGATGCTGAAACAGTATACGTGAAACTTAAGAGCATGATATCTAATGTATGATATTCCTTGCATGTATTGGTCCTAAACATGGATTCTAATGCACACATAGAAATATAAGAGTAAGGCATGGTTTCTACCCATTGATATCGACAACAGACATGGCTATCCTCCCCTTTTTACTATCTATCCCCAATATTCATGTACAATAATTATTACAAACCAATGTGAATAAATTACATAAATAGACAAAGAAAAATAAGAAGTTACGCTATAGGGAGCCTGAAAATAGGCCCAGATTCTCAGAACCTCAAATGCCCAAATACTTCATAGCCTTTCTCATATCCGGGTATGTCAGAGTTCCCTAAAGACCTCAAGGGATACCGGGTAGTGCTCACACCCAGATTTCACAACCATAATTGAGTAAGTGCAGTGTGGAAGAGCAAACTCTAATGCATCGGAGTTCGGAGGAATCTCATAGGGGTCCCTAAGCAGTCACACATTAGAGGGGTAGAACCTAAGGACCTAAGAGTAGAGTGATAGTGCTTGATATGGTTTTGAAAAGGTTTTAGTAAGAAAACAGTGTTAAAAGATACTTGCTTGAAACAATTTTGTGAAATAAAATAGGGAGTTATTCAGTAAAACAACTTTTGAAAAGAGAGAGTTGTATAACTAAACAACAGAAGATCAAACATAGATCCAAAACCAAAATCCGCAATACTTAAAGAACACAAAACCAAAACAGGAAGAACAAATCTACACACAGGGGTGATGGGGATTGGGGACACATAGAGAATATGTAGTGCACACATAGTTACAGGAGCATGAAAATTCTTATAGGGGTTTAGTGAATTAGCATATCATGAATCTCAGAACCAATACAGGATCAGACAACTTAGGATAACTAACTGCTTTTCACAAAAAGGTTCATGATAGAAATCCGGGAAAACATAAGTAAGGCTGAGTCACATTGAGCTATAATACAAAGGGGGTTCATAAGCAGGCTGATCCTAAGGAGTTGGACATATTCAAAAGCATGCTGATAAAGTAGTAAAGTAGAGATATTAGTTGCAGGTTGAACAACAAAACCACAGATAGAAACATATTAGAAACATGATAAATTGAAGCAGTAAAAGAAGCATATTGGTCTGGGACTTGTATTGAAATCAGAACATACCAGTAAAGAAGAAAATAAACACAAAAGTGAAGGGACAGGAGAGCATAATAGTTAGCCTTGGCTTGTAGCCGGCTAACTCAGAATAATAGTAAGTAACACAAAAAGAGGGCAGAAAGTTTTGAGTGTGTGTGTGTGTGAGAGAGAGAGAGAGAGAGCTTTTTGAACTAATGTGCTCGTGTGTTGTGTTAATGAAAGCGCAATGTATATGTAGTTTGAAACTAGGTAGAGAATATGGTAAAAATCAAATTCATACAGTGATTGGGGAATTAGAATCAATCAGCGTAAAATCAATGTAAGTACTTCCTTCAATTGAGGAGTTAACTTCAAACGGTAATAGACATGTAATAAATAAGGAAAGATACCATATGTGACTGGGATATAACACATAAGGAAAAAATCTCAGCACATAGAAGTAAAAGACATGTAATAGAGGCTAGGTTTAGAAAATCTAATTAAGGAAAGCACTTAAAAAAAATCGATTGACAGCATAATCGTCCATAAAATAAGGGAAGAACATATTTTAAAGGCTGAAATAAGTAAAGAATGGAGGATACCAATCACACGGAATTAGGGATTCAAATAGGAGTAGTATTGATTAAGGAGAATAAACAAAAATTGCACGGAATAAACACATAACAGGCAAGGAAAAAGGCAAGAATCAGAAACCCTAATAAGCCAAATAGGGTGAAAATCACACAAAATTAGTGATTCGCGTAGAACATAACATGACTTAACATAGTAGACATGATATAGGCGGAAGAAGCAACAATCAGAAACCCTAATAGGATAAAATCACAGAAACTCTGAACGAATTCATAAATAACAGACATGCAAACGAACAAATAAAAGAGCAGACTCATAACGCATGATTAAGACCAAGAAACTTAGGATTTTGACATAATAAGCAAGACAAAAGGGGAAAAACTTAAATAGACGCTTAAACATATTGAAAATCATAGAATAACACTTAAATCAGAAGAAGAATCATTTTTGAAAAGGGGTCAAGAAACCCTAGTTTGAAGATGAAGAGGTGTTTTAGAAAAAATCGGTGAAATCATCAAGGAAAACAGCAAAATAACTCAGGATATACACAGATCTATTAAAAGTCTAAGAAGTCAAGAGTTAAAAAATAGGGTTTCAGAGATAGATAACCCAAAGATGAGAGAATCGTCTTAGAAACCATAGAGTTGTAATGAAACAAGGCGAGATTCTAATTTACAGACGAAAAGTGTCCTAAGACAGGCTAGCGAAGATAGACTAAAACCAGAGCCGGTCGGAATCCTTTGAAACCCTTTCAAGGATTCATAAAATCGAAGAGCTACAGATCATAGAAGGCCAGGACTGGTCGGAGAATGCATACAAACATCACAAGGTGGAGTTTATGCCGATGACGACACTTGAGAGCTAGGGTTTGGTTGAAAGTATTTCAGAGAGAAGAGAGGAGTGATGGCGGATGTGTGAGCGAAATGACAGGTGTGTGTGTGGGGGGGGGGGGGAATCTCTTAGGTTATATTAGGAAAAAATAAATCTGGTCCGTTGATCCGAAATGATCAACGGTCCAGATTAGGTGGGAATTGGGTCCGGGTAGATTTAGGAATTTGGATTGGGGTATTTGGGCTTGATTTAATGAAGTGGGATAGTTTTATTTAGGCTAAAATCAAAATAGAATAGGCTATTTAAAAAATAATCAATCCAAATTAATTAAAATAATTTAAAAATAACTAATAATAAAAAAAAAGAATTTCATGCATAGAAAATAGTTTTAAAAATGTTATTTAGTATTTAAAAATACAAATGATTAATTTCTGGTGGGAAAATGATTATTATTGCAATTATAGCCAAAAGGTGCCAGTTTGGCTAATTATAAGATAATTTGGACTTAATAAGGCTAGAAATATAAATAATAAATCAAGAAATGTTTGGAAATCATTTGTGACGCGATTTTGTAATTATTTATTGAAATTAAAATGCTAGATAAATTAGACAAAATATACAAAAATAATTGAAAAATACCAGTCGTTTTTAATGCATGATTTTGAAGGTACATATGCAATTTTAAAAAATATTTTGGGAAAAATTGGGTGTCAACATGGACCTTGAACACAAAGCCTTGCGGGCTTTGAAAATGTTGAATCTTGATTGGGCCGAAGCTGCTAACCTAAGAATGACACAACTCAATGGGATGGAAGAATTTCGTCTCTATGCGTATGAGAGTGCAGGCATGTATAAGGAGAGAATGAAGTTTGTTGTTCATGACAAGAATATTTTGAAGCGAGAATTCAAATCCTATGACTTGGTCTTACTCTTCAACTCAAGACTCAAGTTATTTTCGGGCAAACTCAAATCCAAATGGTCTGGCCCCTTCAAAGTTGTGAATGTGTCCCCCTATGGTGCTATTAAATTGGAGTGAGAGGATGGGACTCGAACTTTAAAGTAAATGGCCAATGGGTCAAGCATTACTTTGGTACCATAGGAGAAAGGCACTTGGTGGAACAATTTGCACTCAAGGATACTCCTACACCAGCCCCTACCACTGAGTAGCCTGAACGGGGTCAACATCGTCGTGCCGTGATGTTAAGTCAATCGCTTCTTAGAAGGCAACCTATGTGTAGTAACATTCTTTTGTTAGGTTTTAATTTCAGTAGGTTTAGTTGTTAGTGTTGAGCACTTTGACGTGTGTGTGTTAGAATGTAGGGAGCTCAAAATACAATGAAACAGGGTGTAAGGACTGAGAAGAATGAAGGAAACAAGGACCTGTGGTCTGCAGCAACTATGCAATCACACACACACTCAGAAAAAAAATGCATGTTTGGTCCTAAAAAATGCGATGGGATTTCTATTTCTGCGGCCCGCATAACAATTATGCGACCGCCGAATGCATCACGAAGTGAAGTTGAGCTAACCCATCATTAATTCACCGAATAACACATTCGACCGCATAATGTGTTATGTGATCCACTTTTCCACCATCGAATTCCCAGGTATTAAACCCTAGTCCCCACCATATTTCATTCGCACACCTCACTCTCACTCTCACACAAGCACTACACAACACAAACGAAATCAAAAAGAAAAAAGAAGAAGAACAAGAAACGACCAAAAACATCGGATTAATTGCACAAAATCACAAGAAATCAGAATTGCAAAGAAAGAACTCACCTGGTTCGTATCTCAGAAAAAATTCATCAATTGTTCAGATATATGGTATGTAAATTTTACTCCCTCTCTTGCTCAATTACGTTGAACAAGATCATGGGTTTGCATCCCCTTTTTCCGCTTCTTCTCAATCCTTGTTATGGGGATCAATGTGTTCCCAATTGATTCGAAAACTTATTGTTTGGGGGCACATTTAGCAATGTCTGACTTTGGGTTGGGAAATTTTCCCAGGTCATAGGTGGGCAATGTCTGACTTTGGGTGTTATAGACTCTGTAAGTTGTGTGGGTCGATCTTTGCAGTCCGTATAACTGGCTTGTAGTCCGTAGAGTCATCGCATTTTGGTTCCCTGGGTGACCTTTTAAAAAGTCCTTCTGCGGTTGGGTTCGTGATCGCAGAATAACTTCATGGATCGTAAAAGTTCCGCAGACTAAGGAAGATAATTTGCCAAATCTGGTGAGTTAAAACGCGACCACTCTGCGGTTGCATAACTTGTTTTGTGGTCCTTTTCCCGATCACATTCTTGATTTTGCTCCTCAGTGATGTAATTGTGCGACGAGTTTGCGGCTCGCAGAGTTGTTATGCAATCGCATAACTCACCGCAAACGATTCTTGATTTATTCATACTCTCTCAATATGTTCCCCATGCTGTATCAACCATCACCCACTAATTCATTGACATGAATGGCACCAAAGAAGTCTCTCCCAGTGCGACACCTCCCGTTTGAGGAAAGAAACGGGCTGCTGCCTTGAGCCAACAAGCACAACAACCCAAACGCCCGAGGCCTAAAACAACTAGAAGCATATTTGAGTACTCCTCCCAGTTAGAAGAGGGGAGGCACATACTGATTTTATGCCATCCGTTGACCAACATGCTGAAACACGCCGGAAAAGAGGAGAAAATCTTAGGTTTGGGGTCATCGTCTCTTGGAACCTCTACAGAGATGGCTTATAAAAGAGAAAAATTCTTGAAGAGAAGCAGCTAGGACTAGAAGGTTTTAAAGAGTACTACCCCCATGTGATTGAAAATATTAAAAAGAGGAAATGGGAGTTCTTCACTCAAGTTCAGGGGAGTATGCTGCTTATGATGACTTAAGGAATGCTGAGCAAAAACGGACCCATGTATTCTTGCAGTCTGTCCAAGTTCGAGGGGTCTAATTACTCTATGATGTTGTGTCAATCAACGACATATATTTTGAGGATTTGTCATCAGGCACGTCTGAATATGATGCAAAACTTGTCAATAAAGAATCCGAGCCTGCTTGGGTTGCTTCAGTCATAACCAGTGTAACTCCCACCTAGATAGCTCCGCGCCAAAATATTCACAAAAGGAATCTCACCTAGGAAGGCCGGTATTGGCTCAGTTTTGTCGGCTCCCGTCTAATGCCTACTAGAAATGAAACTGATATAAGCATCGAAAAGTTAATCCTCATTGCATGCATCATGATGGGCATCAAAGTTGATGTGGGAGAAATTATATTCCGGGAGATTGGGATCAGAGCGAATCATAAAGAAACATCATCCCCCTTCCCGTGTTTGATCACTGCTTTGTGTAAAGCTGGCGAAGTGCCCCTTATCCCCAAACACGACGGCGTCGAAAAATCTGTCCAAGATATTGACATCAGCCGGATCAGTGATGCAGCAGAAAAGGTGATAGACAACCCATCAGACCCACCAGAGACTTCACTCACTCCTCCATCAGACTCAGCATGTTACACCTCATACCTTCGTATGAAAGAGTATTCTTAAGTCAATTGATGGACTCTGAAATGATATCATCTTTGAAAGTACATAAAGTCAGTTAATCCAATTGAAGAAAATAAGTTTCGTCGAAAGTTGACAAGTTGGGAGTGTTATAACATTTACTTTTGGGGTGATACTAGGGTGCTCAAAATGATAAGGATGTTATGTTATGAGTTATATTTGTCGTATGATAGTCATGTGTTATGTTTTGAGGTCAAGTGAGCTATGGAACAAAAGTTGTCAAAGGTCATTACAATTACATTTATAAATATGATGAATATTAGGTCAAATGTAGCTGAGCATTTCTTCCAATGTACATGGAATTACGGGATGATCTACCTAACAAATGGAAGATCTATAAGTCTATTTTCCAACAGAGTAAACCATTCATTGATACGTGATGTGCCGGAATATTTCGGCACATTTAATACCAATTTCTTAGATTTTAGCTTGTTTCAAATGCAATTATCCGTTATACTTATGTAATTTTGATGTTTTGCAGTGCATGAGGCTTGAGGACCCAAAAACATGGAAATGAAATCAAAAAGCCGCAAAAGAGCAAGAAATCGACAAAGTGCGATCACAAACTAAACATGCGGGATGCAAATTAAACATGCGAACCGCAGAATAAGTAAGAAGACCCCAAAGTGCAACAACTTATTTAGCCGTTCCAAGAAAAGAAAATGCGGTCCACTATGCGACCGCATAACAAGTCTGCGGGCCGCATAATGGATAGCAAACATCCGGTAGACTTGTTGAGCCTAGAAATGCAATGGCAAGATGCGGTCGCATATCAACAATGCAGATCGCATGTCTGTTTAGCCCATTATAAATACATTTATTAGGATTTTGTGTGGGCGTCTTGTTTGAAAAAGGAGCTACATTCAAAGCATTGGATATTCCCATCTTTTGGAAGTTTGAGAGCGAAGAATCTTGCACTTTTCTAAGCGTTATGACATTTAATATTGTCTTATTTTTGTATTTTAGCATGTGTGGCTAGTTTTAAATACTAAGGTTGTGGACCCTAAATGGGTGTAAGGTTAATGGGTGTTTACCATTGAATATATATATAATGGTTGGTCGATATATATTTATTTCTCATTCTTCATTTATTGTTGGTGGTTGCAAACATTAACAAGTTCCATTATACTCGTTCTTTACTTGGTAAAGTGGGTTAGGGTTTGGTAGAAGTAAATATAAAAAACTCAAGGCTTTAAACCTTGTTTAATAGAATCGCTTAGGGATAAGTGTATTTTATTTGGCATAAATTGATTATTCTTAATTGCAACTCTTTTATATTTGGAAAAGTATTAAAGAGAAAATACTACCCAACTATTGGAAATATTGGGTAGTCATTTAGAAATCATTTGCATATGAAAAAGCCTTTCCATTAGAAATATATCATATTAACACCGATAACATCACATTTCATTGAACGGGACATAAACTTGGTTTAATTAATGAAATTAATTACAATCTATATAATCACACTTGTTACTATTTCACTCAATTACAACACACTCAATTACAATGCTCTTGTTACGTTAACGGAGTAGAATCACAATTTAAGTTAAGCTCCACACTATCCAAGTAATCCTTTCACTCTTATTCCTTGTGGGATTCGACCCCAACCTAGTTGGCTTATTATATTTGACATCGACCGCTTTACACTATTTTAAGGTGTAATTTGAGCGTATCAATATGAATTTGGAATAGAGAGATATTCATGTTTTCGCGAGACTGGCGCAGGCTGGTAGGTGACAAGTAGGTGCATCTCCTACTTGTCAAAAGGAGATGCCTCAATTAAAATCTTCAAGGTCGGCCAAAGAGCCCTTTTAAGGGCTAATTTTCTTCAAATATTACAATCATAATAGAGACAAAAATCAGATGTACACCCCAGAAAAATTCTCCTAAAAATTAAACACAAGTGTGTTTTCAATCCTAACCAAGTGTGTTTTTAATCCTAACGATCACGTCTTCGACCTGCCTTCATCTAGTATGTGTTCCCTCCTCTCTTCCTTCTCTGGTAGTTTTAGTTTTTCGTTTTGTGTTGTGTTGTTTTTCGTAGCGTTTGTTTTCTTTTTCCATTCATTCGCTGGGGTCATCTGCTCGTAATGTGGAGTCTTGCATGTTTAATTAATTTCAAGCTTTTTGGGTAATGAATTAGGTAGCATCAATGTTAAGAGTAGACGAAAAATTGCCGCAAAGTAATTTGCAGCCTACATAAGTGATTTGCGGTCCGCATAGTTGTCGCAAAGGAAAACCTAGGAAACCTGGTGGAATTTAACAATGCGATGTCTTTTGCGATCACATAATTGTTATGCGGATCACAAAGCCGTCGCACACCTGGGCAGATTGTGGCCTACTTTAAAACGTTGTTTGTGGCATGTTTGCTATTGCAAATCTATCTTTGCGGTGGATTTTGTGATCGCATAGTGTGGTGCCCATCATGAGTACACAGTTTTGCGATGGATATGCGAACCGCAGAACACTTATGCGATCTCATAACTGACTTCCTTCTATAGACATACAGTTTTGCGACTGGTTTGCGGTCCGCATAGTGGTTATGCGACCGCATATCCCACGCATTTTCTGATTTCTTAGCAAAAGTTTCTTCTTATGTTTGCTATGTCACTCACACACATTTTTTTTTTGCAGAAATGGCACCCAGACAATCTATTGTTGCTCGCTCCACATCCACTCGTGGACAAAAAAGGGCTTCCACCGGACAACATTCACAACAAGCCAAGCGTCCATGAACGAAAACATCCCACCCTGCTACTGAACAAGCCTCCCAGTCTGATGAGGAGGAGACCTTGCTTTCAGTAGACCTACAGGCTGAGGCAAGATTGAGGTGGGGTTGTAAACAGTTGAGCGGGGTGAATTTGGTGGCCTACCTAAGCTCCATGCAGTTTTTGATGCAACAAAGGGTGAGCTCCACAAGATGCAAAACCTGGAGTTTGATCTATCTTCCTTCATGCCAGAGGAAAGAGAGAAGGGAGTTGTCACATCCATTGTTGGGTTGGACTTTGATTTCACTGCCTTGATGACAGCTCCCGAGCCACAGACTGTCGGGGCTTCCCAGAATCCAGCTCCTCTTGCACCCATTGATATCCCTTCTGAGGCGGATTCTGGACATACTGCATAGTCTGAGGAAGGGGATACAGATGAGGAGGAAATGTCAGAGGAGGATGAGGGTCCTATGGATAAAGGTAAGCAGGTTGCCGTCCCTTCAACTGCAGAAGAGGAAGAAGCAACAGATGTACAGAAGGCGATAAAAAACTAGCTAGCATATATGGTTTCCAAGGCCCATCCATCAATCTCTCACCCATCATGGGGCGAGGCTAGCAGCTTACCGTCCCCAGCTCTTTCATCAGGACAGTTGGAGACCCCTCCTCCATCTATGGAGGTCACCAATTAGGCTGAGATCCCATCAGCCACAACTTCAGTACCATAGGGTAACCCTACTACAATTCAGCTTGATTCAGCTTCCCATAGCGGTTAGTTTGCTCTAGGGAGCCCCTCAACTCTGTTTTTCAATTTCTTATGCATTGGGGACAATGCATGCTTTTCAGTTGGGGGTGGGATGGCTACTTTTTGTAATCCATGTATATATATATATATATGTAGTCCTTGTATATATTGTAATTGAGTCAAATTACACTTTTTGATCTTTGTATATATAAAAAAACAAAAAAAATAGATAGTTGTATGCCTAGCGTCCTTAGAAGATATTAATGAATTCCCCTTGGTTTTTCTTTGCCGGGTTCTTTTTCAAGGGTGTAATAGTAGAACCATGGCAGTAATATGAAACATTTTGACCGATTTGGTGTGATTATATAGTTTCTAGCATGTATGTCTGTAAATAAAATGTACCCATCTGTTGATATAAAAAACTATATATATTATAGTTAATCATTTGTGTGAACTTGTAGCTCGCTCCTTGAGTTTATGTTTAATTAGAATTGTACATATAATATGATGAAAGCTTTAAGTTGCCGAGTGTTTTCTCGAGAGGTAAAACTGTGTTGAGTCAAAAAGTTCATGTGCCATGTGTGTTAGTGTTTGTGTAAATAATCTTGTGTTTACTTCTGTCATCTAGAACTTGCCCGGTTGGTCTTTCAATGCTAATGATAATTACGGTTGGTTGGAGAGATGACCTTAGGCATTCTTTGTGTTATTTCAAAAACCCCTTTAGCCTTTCAAGCTACCAGTTGTATAAATATTACCACTAGTTACCCCATTTGAGCCTTTAACCTTTTCTTTGGCCACCTCATTACAAACCTTTCCCCTTTTGTAAATAATTTCCTCTTTGAACCCGTCGCTCCTTGAACAGTGAGAATGAGGAAAAAAGCCTAAGTTGGGCGTGTGGTATCAAGTTGGAACTTGGTAAGGTTGTATATTAAGTGTAGGACCATAAACCTCGAAATGCTCATGTGAAGTTATTCAAGCTCCAAAAGAAAACTATTAAAAAAAGAGAAAAAGAGAAAAGAAAAGAAAAGAAAAAGAGATATACTCATGTATATAAAAAAGGAGCCTTCAAGAAAATTAGAGAGGTATTTAAGGTGGTTCTATGTTGTTAACTAGATACCAATGAGGGCTATGTGGGTTGAAAAGAAACAAAGTGCAACAAGAAAGAAAAATGTGAGTAGTTTTCAAGGAGGGTGTAGTCACTTGTATCCCAAATGTTTATCCGACCTTTCCCTAAACCTACATTACAAGCTTAAAAAGTCCTTATGGGATCTCCAACCCAACGTTCTTAGAATAGGCAGCGAATTAAAATAAGGTCCAACCTATGGCAATGTATATAGTAAAACTTGGAATTCGTTGTGAGAGTGAGTGTCTCTGTGAATTTGTCCCTTGTGTTTTCATTGTAAATATTGGGATTTTTGGACTTTCTTTCTTGTGAGGGTACATGAACTGTGAGGTTGAGCGGAAGTTGATTTCTTGAAGTTGAATGCCAATGCACTTAGCTGATAGTAACATTTTGTCAATTTGGTCGAGGATGAAAGTTCATAGGTTGATTGACTTCTTTGTAAATAATAACATTGTTAAAGAAGGGTAAATAAATGAAAGTACGTGCTTGTAAAACTGACGATTAAAACCGTCCGCGGTCACTATTGTTCCATGTCGTTTAGTTAGAGTCTAGAATAGGATAGTGTTGTTTTAGTTGCTTGAGGAAAATCAAGAGTTTAAGTTGGGGGTGTTGATGTGCGGGAGAATTTCGGCACATTTAATACCAATTGCTTAGATTTTAGCTCGTTTCAAATGCAATAATCTGTTATACTTATGTAATTTTGATATTTTGTAGTGCATGAGGCTTAAGGAACAAAAAACATAGAAATGAAATCAAAAAGCCGCAAAAGAGCAAGAAATTGACAAAGTGCGATCACAAACTAAACATGCGGGACGCAAACTAAACAAGCGGACCGCAAAATGCTCAAGAAGACCGCAAAGTGCAACATCTTGTTTAGCCATTCCAAGCAAAGAAAATGTGGTCCACTATGCGACCGCATAACAAGTCTGCGGGCCGCATAATGGATCACAAACCTTCGACAGAGTTGCTGAGCCCAGAAATGCGATGCCAAGATGCGGTCGCATATCAACAATGCGGATCGCATAATCCCTTTGCGACGACTACCTAGTATCTAGGTCTGAGAAGAGGTGATGGAATTGAATAGAATGCTGACCGCATGTCTGTTATGTGACAGATATGCGGCCGCATAACTTGCTTGAAAGGGTATTTTGGTCCGAACATGACCACGACTTTTAGTCCACTATAAATAGATTTATTAGGGTTTCGTAGGGGTATCTTGTCTGTAAAAGGAGCTATATTCCAAGCATTGAATATTTCCATATTTTGGAAGTTTGAGAGTGAAGAATCTTGTACTTTTATAAGCATTATCACATTTAATATTCTCTTCTTTTTGTATTATAGCATGTGTGGCTAGCATTAAATACTAAGGTTGTGGACCCTAAATGGGTATAATGTTAATGGGTGTTTACCATTGAATATATATATAATGGTTGGTTGATATATATTTATTTCTCATTCTTCATTTATTGTTGGTGGTTGCAAACATTAACAAGTTCCATTATACTCTTTCTTTACTTGTAAAAGTGGGTTAGGGTTTGGTAGAATTAAATATCAAAAACCGAAGGCTTTAAACCTTGTTTAATAGAATCGCTTAGGGATAAGAGTATTTTATTTGGGATAAATTAATTATTCTTAATTGCAAATCTTTTATATTTGGAAAAGTATTAAAGAGGGAATACTACTCAACTATTGGAAAATATTGGGTAGTCAATTAGAAATCATTTGCATATCAAAAGGACTTTCCATTAGAAATATATTATATTAACACCGATAGTGTTACATTTCATTTAAGGGGAAACAACCTTGGTTTAGTTAAAAAAATTAATTACAATCTTATATAATCACAGTTGTTACTATTCACTCAATTACAACACACTCAATTACAATACTCTTGTTGCGCTAACGGAATAGAATCACGATTAAAGTTAAGCTTCATACTATCCAAGTAATCTTTTCACGCTTAATCCCTGTGGGACTCGACCCCAACCTAGTTGGTTATTATATTTGACATCGACCTCTTTACACTATTTTAAGGTGTAATTTTAGCGTATCAATACGACAATGGAATAGAGAGATATTCATGTTTTCGCGAGACTGGCGCATGCTGGTAGGTGACAAGTAGGTGCATCACCTACTTGTCAAAAGGAGAGGCCTTAATTAAAAGCTTCAAGGTCGGCCAAAGAGCCCTTTAAGGGCTGATATTCTTCAGATATTACAGTCATAATTTAGACAAAAATCAGCTGTATACCCTAGCAAAATTCTCCTAAATATTAAACAAAAAACCCTAAACAATTTTCTCTTCTTTTCAAGTTCTAGTTGGAGAAAAATGAAAAGGTTGAAGAATCAAGATAGGAGATGAGATATTCACCAAATATGGTAAGTATACTTCCTCTTTTCATCCATTTTTCTGCTGTAAAAGTAGATAAATTCGTCCAATAATTGTAAGAACTCACGGGACGGTGATCAGAAGCCGTGAGTTGGAGTCGTTCAACTTGTAGTGGACTATTTTGTGGGATGTTTCATGTTGCTGTTGGGTTGTCTCTTTTACTGCTGTTTTTGTAACGTTCTGGATAAGAGAGGGTGTGTAAAAATACCACATAATGGCAGGGTGGTATTCTCATCGTTCATCGTTACGTTTTTGGGTCGTAGGACACTAATACGGTGGTCGTTTTGTCTATGAATAGATTAGGGGATGTCGGGATGTTTTGTAGTATTTTATGGTGTATATAAGGCTGGAAAATGATGTATATACATTTTTTTTTCGTGTTCTTGTGTTCTTCTGTTGTTTGTGTTATCTTGAATTTGGAGGAAGTAGGGTTATAGGGGAGATGTTGGTCGTTTTAATACAAAATAAGTGTGTCGTTCGTTGTGGGATAGTTGTACCTTTCGTAACTTAATGATAGTATTATTATCGTTGTTGTAGATTAAGGTGCGAAGAAAGAAGTTGAACTTGTTGATTGGTAATATTGTGATAAGGTATGTTAAGGCTAAACCTTTCTTTCATTTTGGCACAATCCAGAAACTACATGTGTTTGATAACGAGACAGAAAGAGAAGTTCATATTACTGAATTTATGTACATTGTCCTAGTCTCATAAGTTACATCATTCTCCCTTATCGAGAAGTTATATTCAGTTTAATTTTGTCTTCTATCATCCAAGGAAGCAGAGAGTCTATATATATATACAGGATTACAGTATATTCATGACCATCGAGCTATAATCAATGGGCAGGCCCCTATCGGGCATCCTCTGATCAGATGGTGAGTTATATACCGAGCCTACTGTGGCCGAGCCCTATGAGCGAGCCAAGAATGGCCGAGTGTAGCGACCCGATCAGTCATTCTGATAATTTAAGCTTCGTTCAGTGGTATAAGGTCATAGGAAGCCTCACTTTGGGTATATCGACCTGTGTGCGTGGTTAGATTAGTTACCGGTTAATCCGGAGTCGAATTGGGAGAGAATTTTCAAATTTTGAAGCTTAAGTGAATAAAGTTGACCGGAGGTTTGAATTTTCTATAAACAGCCTTGGAATGAGATTTGGTTAATGTCAACAGCTTCGTATGATGATTTTGGACTTAGGCGCGTGTCCGGAATTGGATTTGGAGGTCCGTAGAGTGATTTGAGGTAATTTGGCGAAAGTTAGAATTTCGGCGATTCCGGCCGATAGGTGGAATTTTAATATCGGGATCAGAATGGATTTCCGGGAGTGGTTGTAGGACCGTTGTGTCATTTGGGACTTGTCTACAAATTTTCACGTCGTTTCAGGTTGATTTGATAGGTTTCAGGCGTTGTTTTGGGTGTTTCGAGGGTCCTACTGAGTTCGTGTGATGATATGTTACCTATGGGTGTAATTTTATAAGGTCCTGAGGGCCTCGGGATGATTTAAGATGGTTAACGATAAGTTTAATGTTTGGAAAAGGCAGTTGGTGCTGTTGTTCTGATGTGGCTGCACCTGCGGATGGGGAACCGCAGGTGCGAAGATAGTGCGCAGGTGCGAGCTGGGGTGGACTGGGCAGCCTTCTCAGGTGCGGATCTTTGGGGCGCAGGTGTGGTCCTCGTAGAAGAGATCTTTGGGCGCAGGTGCGGACTGGAGCGCATGTGCGGATAGATTTTCGCACCTGCGTTCTCGCAGGTGCGGAAGCCCTGGCAGATTCATATAAATGAGGGTTAGCCATTTTCTTCATATTTTGATCTTTGGACTTCGGTTTGGAGAGCAATTTTTGGGGATTTTCAAGATAATCGAATGGGTAAGTGTTCTTCCACCATAATTAATTACATTTCATGAATTAGTTCTTGTTTTCATCATTTAATTTGTGCTTTGGGTTGAAAAAACTTGGGTTTTTGAAAGAAAATTTCTAAATTGAAAATTGATGATTTGAATGACCAATTGTCATCGAATTTGGATAAATTTAGTATGAGTGAACTCGTATCGGAATTGGTAAAATTTGTCTAGTTCCGAGTTGCGGGCCCCGGGGTTGACTTTTTGGGTCGAGTTTTATAACTTAGTAAAGATTGAAACTTTATTATTCGGAATAGTTACTTATACATATTATGTGTATTTTGAAGTTGTTTAGTTGATATTAAGCCGTCCAGAGGTCTTTCCGCCCCGAGAAGTCTATTTTTGAGTACCGGGCTGTTGTCTTTGAGGTAAGTATCTTCCCTAACCTTGTGTGGGGGAACTACCCCTTAGAATTGAGTCTTCCTTGTTGATTATAGTTCGAGTATTCAAGGTGATGAGTGTGTACTCGTACTTATGTGCAATTGGATTGCCCTTTTAGGATTCATAGATTCTTATATTACCTGTGTATGAGTTGTAGTTGTTACACTTGAATCCGTGGTTGTTAATTTCATTCCTTCATGTTTAAATTAGAATTACTTGTTCCTGGATTCTTAGTTGACTACTTTAATTTACTTTACGTAACTGAATATCTTACTTTCTCTTATCATCATGCTATATTTTCTTCCTAGCTTGCCTAATTGACTATAATTAATGTCATCTAGCCTTATAGTTGACTAGCCGTGGTTGAAACATCTATTCATTGTTGTCAAGCATGCACGTGAGTCTTACATTGTGATTTATATGACTATTCCCTTAAGTGCCACTTAGATCTAATTGCTAGACATTGATGTTATTGGTATTTCCTTGATGTTGCCTATTATTGGGCCTTTTGTTTAGGCTGAGTGTTATTCCGTATGGTTAACTATTTTGGTGAGATTGGTTATAGTTGTTTCCCTTGCCGGGATGTTATGGATTATGTTACTGTCTATGCTGTTAATGATATGGTTTGTATTTTGGGCTTTCTTGCGGGGATGTGATGGTTCCTATTACTGTTTATGTTGTTAATGATATTGTTGTACTATTGACTCCCTTGCCGGGATGTTGTGGTTTTATTACGGGTTATGCTGTTAATGATATTATTTGTATTTTTGACTCCCTTGCCGGGATGTGGTGGTTTATGGGTCATATTGTTGGTTTTTCCTTGTGAAACTATTGTTCTTGATATTGTTTAGGTGAGGAAGAGTTTAAAGAACGAAGGGTGATGTCGTGTATTGTGAGGATGAGAGTAATAAAGAACGAAGGGTGATGTCGTGCCATGATATGAGAGATAATGCACGAAGGATAATGTCGTGCCATGATATTGTGAGGTAAAAACACAGAGGGTGATGCCTTGCCATGATATGAGAGATAATGCACGAAGGATAATGTCGTGCCATGATATTGTGAGGTAAAAGCACGAAGGGTGCTGTCGTGCACTTGTTTTGGGGAGAATGAGAGTAAAGCACGAAGGGTGATGCCGTGCACTTGTTTTGGTGAGGATGCGAGTAGAAGCACGAAGGGTGATGCTGTGCATTTGTCTTTGCATTTTATTTGGTTGTTCTAAATTTTGATATTCCTACTGATCTCTTACTGCAATCATTGGCAAGATTTGATATTTGTCCTATATGGCATGGTAATTTCTGAGTCACGCACTGAGTTCCGATGGATAAATCTTGAGGAGATTTTGATCAAGGGATTTTATTGAAAAGTGTTATTTGAAAAAGCAATGGTTTGAAATGATTATACTTGAATGACTTTTATATCGAAAGTATATTTAAGAAGCACTAGTGTTGTCTAAAATGAGATTTGGAAGTCATTTATTGGGAAAGCATCTTTGAGAAGTTTCGTATTTTGAAAGAACCTATGTTTTTAAATTCTCTATATTAACTATACTTATATCTACTTTTGAAGAAAGTATGCTTTCAAAGTAAACTCTTCCATGCTAAAATGATTTTTATTTGCAAAAGTTTTCATATGAACTGTTGTTTAAAGATTTCTATCAGTTATGGATTTTAATTGCTAAGGCCGATGTGAACAAACCGACGTGGAGTTGAGTTATCGATGTCCTCTATTGTATAGTGTTTCCTTTCGATTCAGCTTGTTTTGTTGTCCTTCTTTCTGTGTATTTTCGTGTTGTTTCGTGATTGAGTTCTGTAATTTCCTTCCGCTTTATATTGTCATTGTGGTGGATTATCCTGAGAAGTCTTAGATAGATGTGACGTTCAGTCTGTTCAATATTCATGTTATCTATTTGGTAGACCAGTAATGCTTGACTAGTCCTTGTCACTACTCCACCGAGGTTAGTCTTGATACTTACTGGGTACCGCTGTGGTGTGCTCATACTACACTTCTGCACATTTTTGTGTGCAGATACATGTATATATTGAAGTAGTTGTGTGGATGGTTGCCGAGGAGACTCAAGGTAACCTGTTTCTGCGTTCGCAGGCGTCAGAGTCACCTTCTTTGTATTTATTATTCATACACTATTGCATCTATTTCCAAACAGTTGTACTTAGAAGTTGTAGAAGATTCGTAGAGCTTATGACTTGTACTACCGGTTTTGGGAAAGTTTGTACATTCTGTTGTGATTTTATATCGAGACTGCAAGCCTTCTTTTAGTATTGTTGTTATTCAGTAACTATTAGGCTTACCTAGTCCCTAAGACTAGGTGCCATCACGATACCCAGCGGAGGAAAATTTAGGTCGTGACAAGTTCGTATCAGAGCTCTAGATTCATAGGTGCTACGAGTCATAATCGAGTTTAGTGGAGTCTTGCGGATCGGTATGGAGACGTCTGTACTTATCTTCGAGAGGCTACAAAACTATTAGGACAATTTTACTTCCTTCATTTTTATCGTGCGAGTTCATTGATCTTGAAGTTTGAAATTATCGTTCCATTCTCTCACCGATGGTGGGGACACGAGCGGCAGTTCCTGATGATGTTACCCTGGAGGAAGTGTCACAAGACTCAGAGACAGAGGCCAACGAGTTGAACGTGCCGCAGTTATGATGTCATCAGAGCAGCCGTTGATGATTCGCCAGTAGTTCTAGTTGGGGAACATGTACTGGGGGTGCGTGTTGCTACCCCGGACTTCAAGAGACCTGAGTGCAGTTTTGAGTATAAGTGGTACATTGACTCACACATGGTTGATTCTAGTGCACCGTTTGCTTCACAGATTAGGGGAGGAGTTCAGACTCCCACCTCGTACACTCCAGAGCAGCGATATCACATTGGTCAGGTTCCAGTTGTTATGACAGCACGACAACTGGTTTCAGTTCAGTCATGGTCAGGGTAGCAGCATCGGAGGGAGAATACCTTGTAATTGAGGGGTACTGGAAGTACCACCCTTCTATCTTTCAGTGGATTGGCGGTAGATAATGCACAGGGTTTCCCGAAGGAGTGTCATTATACTCTTCGTACTTCGGGAGTTGTGGAGATGAACGGGATTGTTTTTTCAAGTCTCAGGTTCAGAGTAATGGGTTGATCAGTGGTGGAGGCATATGAGTTGGGGTACCCTGGCCGAGTTAGCTTCACTAGCGCGGATTCAGTTTTCAGAGATTCCTTGAGAGAGGTTGCACCTTAGTTTTTTCGGGATGTACGGCACGCGGAGTTTGAGAAGCTGCGTCAGGGCATTGTGTCACTATGGGAGCATGTCGTTAGATTAAGTGCGTGGGCCAGACATGCACTTTACTTGGTTGTTTCAGCTGGCAGATGAGTCTATAGAGTCACTTGGGAGATTCAGGCATGATATTCGGTTTAGCGGGGCTCGAGAGTTAGAGGAGGATGCCTCGTTTCAGCAGGTAGTGGGGATCGTTCGCCGGTTAGTGAGCATGTGGTACCGGGAGTAAGAGGACAGACGAGATCAGGGAGAGAGTTCAGGAAGGAAATGAGGCCTCGTAGATCAGAGGAATCTACTGGTTCGTATTATGGAGTCAAGGTACGAGACGATAGAAGTTTTATGGGTCAACCAGTTCAGTTGTATTACCAGCTTCGCATGGGATTTCAGGTACTCATGGGTCTTAGAAGATTCGTATTGTGTGTTTTTCCACGGCCATGTCGGCAGCGAGATTGTTTTAGTGTGGAGATGTTAGTTAGAGAGTGAGAGATTGTTCCAGGATCCAGGTATGTGTGTGGTAGTAGGGTATTCAGGTGAGTAGAGGGCCCCTAAAAGGGGGAGACCTGATCCAGTGTTGTGTTTCAGATAGTAAAATAGAGGTCGTTGTTCTAGATATGATCACCCATGTATGTTTTGACGTATTTCAGAGGGGCACCGATTGTATTTCATTATAGCTCTACTGGTCGGGACGAGTTCCCTTATTTGTTGTTTCATTTATGAGTGAGTTCCATGTTTGCAGCTCATTTTGTATTTGCTCCTGTTGGGAGATTCGGAGTAGTAGCCCATGTTTATCGTTGTTTTATTCATTCTTTATAGTAGTTAAACTGGCAGTGAGACCTTGTTGTTCTTCGTGGTAAGTTTTATATGATTTTCCTGAGTATTTTATTTACGAGTTGTGATTGGATACTCCATCGAGATGTGAGTTCAGTTAGCGTTATGATTTTATCAACTGAGATGAATTAGTGGAGGAATTTCAATTGGTATAATACATTTTCGGTATGTGATTCATAGTTGAGGATGAGGTCCTCGTGATATTTGTGATTCAATATATTTAGACCGGACTAAGTACATCGGTGGAATTTTTTATCAGGATGGAATTCTTGTGGTTTGTTCATATGCCTTGCTTCTTCCTTATTATATTGCCTTTGGTAAGTCAGTATTGATATAGCGTTTTGCCTATGGGCTTTTTTGATAGTTTCTTTATATGTTTCTATTTTCATATTCAGTCATTTTGTTATGTGTTTCTTTAGTTTAGTTTGCGGGATGTGTGTCCGGTGGTGTCAGATGTGGCTGGTGACTCGGGTGTTTAATAATGAAGTCTTTGTGTTCATTGCATCATTATAAGTGTTATGGGGTTTGGAAATAGAGTTCTTTCAGACGTGGGGCTAATTGGCAATGTCGAGTTGATTTCGGGCATCTATTGTGATAGAAAGTGTTAAATGAGCCAATGTGTGATGTACTATGTTGTGTGGTCGTTCCTTGTGGGTGTAGTCATGAGTTGATGTAGCTGATTGAGGCTAATGTCGGAAATGGATTTAGAATCAGATCTTTTGTAAATGAGTATAGGGTGAGACATAGAGGTATGAGGCTTATCAGTGGTGATGTGAAGGCTATATTGCAGTTGTGATTGTTTCATCAGGCTTTTGTGAGTTGGGGTAGCGTGGGATCACCCGCGGGTATGTGTTAGAAGTGTACAATCAGTGATTGGATAAGTTCAAGATGAGTCCTGGCGCCTCGAACATTTGTTTAAGAGGGGGAGGATGTAACGACCCGACCAGTCATTCTGAGAAGTTAAGCTCCGTTCAGTGGTATAAGGTCATAAGAAGCCTCACTTTGGGTATATCGACCTGTGTGCGTCGTTAGATTTAGTTACCGGTTAATCCGGAGTTCGATTGGGAGAGAATTTTCAAATTTTGAAGCTTAAGTGAAGAAAGTTGACCGGAGGTTTAACTTTTGTGTAAACGGCCTCGGAATGAGATTTGGATAATGTCAACAGCTTCGTATGATGATTTTGGACTTAGGCACGTGTCCGCAATTGGATTCGAAGGTCCGTAGAGTGATTTGAGGTAATTTGGCGAAAATTAGAATTTCGGCGATTCCGGCCGATAGGTGGCATTTTAATATCGGGCTCAGAATGGATTTCGGAAGTGGATGTAGGACCGTTATGTCTTTTGAGACTTGTCTGCAAATTTTCACGTCGCTTCGGGTTGATTTGGTAGGTTTCGGCATGAGTTTTGATATTTGAAGTTTTGAATGTTATAAGTTTTATTTTTGTTCGATTCGGTGATTCGGGCGTTGTTTTGGGTGTTCTGAGGGTCCGACTGAGTTTGTGTGCTGATATGTGACCTATTGGTGTAATTGGTTAAGGTCCTGACGGGTTCGGGGTGATTTAATATGGTTAACGGGAAGTTTAAAGTTTTGAAAAGGCAGCTGGTGCTGCTATTCTGATGTGGCCGCACATGCGGATGTGAAACCGCAGGTGCAGAAATAGTGCGCAGGTGCGAGCTGGGGTGGACTGCCAGCTTTCGCAGGTGCGGATCTTTAGGGCACCGGTGCGGTCCCTGCGGAAGAGATCTTTGGGTACAGGTGCGGATAGACTTTCACACCTGCGATCTCGTAGGTGCGGTTAAAATAGTCGCAGGTGTGGAAGCCCTGGCAGATTCATATAAACGAGGATTAGCCATTTTCTTCATATTTTGAACTTTGGACTTCGGTTTGGAGAGCGATTTTTGGGAATTTTCAAGATAATCGAATGGGTAAGTGTTCTTCCACCATAATTAATTATATTTCATGAATTAGTTCTTGTTTTCAACATTTAATTTATGCTTTGGGTTTAAGAAACTTGGGTTTTTGAAAGAAAATTTCTAAATTGAAAATTCATGATTTGAATGACCAATTGTCATCGGATTTGGATAAAATTAGTATGAGTGAGCTCGTATGGGAATGGGTAATCGGAATTGGTAAAATTTGTCGAGTTCCGAGTTGTGGGCCCAAGGGTCGACTTTTTGGGTTGATTTTTATAACTTATTAAAGATTGAAACTGTATTATTCGGAATAGTTTCTTATACGTTTTATGTGTATGTTGATGTTGTTTTAGTTGATTGTAAGGCGTCCGGAGGTCTTTCCGCCCCGGGAAGTCTATTTTTGAGTACCGGGCTGTGGTCTTTGAGGTAAGTATCTTGCCTAACCTTGTATTGGGGAACTACCCCGTAGGATTGAGTCTTCCTTGTTGATTGTAGTCCGAGTATGCAAGGTGACGAGTGTGGACTCGTACTTACTTTCAATTAGATTGCCCTTTTAGGATTCGTAGATTCTTATATTACCTCTGTGAGTTGTAATTGTTACACTTGAATTCTTAATTGTTAATTTCATTCCTTCCTGTTTAAATTAGAATTACTTGTTCCTGATTCTTCGTTGACTACTTTACTTTACTTAACTGAATATCTTAGTTTCTCTTATCATCATGCTATATTTTCTTCCTATCTTGCCTAATTGACTATAATTAGTGTCATCTAACCTTATAGTTGACTAGCCGTAGTTGGAACATCTATTTGTTGGTGTAAAGCATGCCGTGAGTCTTACATTGTGATTTATATGACTATTCGCTTAAGTGCCACTTAGGTCTAATTTCTAGACATTGATGTTATTGATATTTCCTTGATGTTTGTTATTATTGGGCCTTTTGTTTAGGCTGAGTGTTCTTCCATGAAGTTAACTATTTAGGTGAGATTGGTTATAGTTGTTTCCCTTGCCGGGATGTTATGGTTTTTGTTACTGTCCATGTTGTTAATGATATGGTTTGTATTGTGGGCTTTCTTGCCGGGTGTGATGGTTCCTATTACTGTTTATGGTGTTAATGATATTGTTGTACTTTTGACTCCCTTGCCGGGATATTCTGGTTTTATTACGTGTAATGTTGTTAATGATATTGTTTGTATTGTTGACTCCCTAGCCGGGATGTGGTGGTGTATGGGTCATATTGTTGGTTTTTCCTTGCCAAACTGTTGTTCTTGATATTGTTTAGGTGAGCAAGAGTGTAAAGCACGAATGGTGATGCCGTGTATTGTGAGGATGAGAGTAATAAAACACGAAGGGTGATGTCGTGCCATGATATGAGAGATAATGCACGAAGGATAATTCGGTGCCATGATATTGTGAGGTAAAAGCATGGAGGGAGATGTCGTGCCATGATATGAGAGATAATGCACGAAGGATAATGTCGTACCATGATATTGTGAGGTAAAAGCACGAAGGGTGATGCCGTGCACTTGTTTTGGTGAGAATGAGAGTAAATCATGAACTGTGATGTCGTCCACTTGTTTTAGGGAGAATGAGAGTAAAGCACAAACGGTGATGCCGTGCACTTGTTTTGGTGAGGATGCGAATAGAAGCACGAAGGGTGATGCCGTGCATTTGTCTTCACATTTTATTTGGTTGTTCTAAATTTTGATATTCCTACTGATCTCTTACTGCAATCATTGGTAAGATTTGATAATTCTCCTGTACGGCATGGTAATTTCTGAGTCACGGACTGAGTTCCGGCGGATAAATCTTGTGGAGAGTTTGCTCAAGGGATTTTATTGAAAAGTGTTATTCGAAAAAGAAATGGTTTGAAATGATTATACTTGAATGGATTTTATATCGAAGGTATATTTGAGAAGCACTAGTCTTGTCTAAAATGAGATTTGGAAGTCATTTATTGGGAAAACATCTTTGAGAAGTTTCGTATTTTGAAAGAACCTATGTTTTTACGTAATTCTCTCTATTAAATATACTTATATCTAGTTTTGAAGAAAGTATGTTTTCAAAGTAAACTCTGTCATACTAAAATTATTTTTATTTGAAAAAGTTTTCATACGATTTGTTGTTTAAAGATTTCTATCAGTCATGGATTTTAATGGATAAGGCAGACGTGAACAAACCGACGTGGAGTTGAGTTATCGATGTCCTCTATTGTATTGTGTTTCCTTTTGATTCAGCTTGTTTTTCTATACATCTTTCTGCGTATTTTCGTGTTGTTTCGTGATTGATTTCTGTAATTTCCTTCCGCTTTGTATTGTCATTGTGGTGGATTATCCTGAGAAGTCTTAGATACATGTGACGTTCGGTCTATTCTATATTCATGTTATCTATTTTGTAGACCAGTGGTGTCTTGACTAGTCCTCGTCACTACTCCACCAAGGTTAATCTTGATACTTACTGGGCACCGCTGTGGTGTGCTCGTACTACACTTCTGCACATTTTTGTGTGCAGATACAGGTATATATTGTAGTACATGTGTGGATGGTTGCCGAGGAGACTCAAGGTAACCTGCTGCTGCGTTCGCAGGCGTCAGAGTCACCTTCTATGTATTTATTATTCATACACTGTTGTATCTATTTCCAAAGATTTGTACTTAGAAGTTGTAGATGATTCGTAGAGCTTATGACTTGTACTACCGGTTTTGGGAAAGCTTGTACATTCTGTTGAGATTTTATATCGAGATTGCTAGCATTCTTTTATTATTGTTGTTATTCAGTAACTATTAGGCTTACCTAGTCCCTAAGACTAAGTGCCATCACGATACCCAACGGAGGGAAATTTGGGTCGTGACACCAAGATACAGAGCCTTGTATGGCTGAGCGTCTATGAGCGATCCTACTACGGCATAGCAGTTACACATACCGAGCCTTAGAAGGTGGGACACCTTTTTTACTTACTATATTGAGAGAGTTGAGTCAGTATCAGCAGGTAAGCATATCTTCACATTATCTTTGACTCGTAGTTTCTTTTAATTATTATATTATCAGTTCAGCTTCAGCTTTCAGCTATTATGTTGCCTTACATAATCGGTACATTATTTCGTACTGACGTACCTTTTGTCGAGGATGCTGCATTTCATGCCTACAGGTCCTCATTGGCAGTTGGACAAACCCTCCAGAAGACAAAGTCAAACATCAGCTTGGTTCGAAAGCTCCACTTCCTCGGAGTTACCAGGTCTAGACCTTGGAGTCCATTTTATATATAAAAGTTTGATGGGTAGGTCGAGGCCCCGTCCCAACCATGCTACAATTTAATTATCTCCAGAGGCTTGTAGACGAGTCCTGTACATTTTGTATAGCAGTAGATGTTCATGACATCTTTGTCGTCATGTACAATTATATATATCAGCTTTTGGGTATGTTTACCCTTCATATGAGAGAGGCGTTATTTTCAAATGATTAAGAATATGGCCTCATCGACCTAAGTTGAGGGTTACCCTCAAGAGTTCACAGTTACAGAGTGATACACATGGGCTGAGTATGGCACCGAGTGTCGGCCACGCCTCTTTAGGTTTGGGGCGTGACAAACTTGGTATCAGAGCAGTTATGTCCTAAGGAATCTACAAGCCGTGTCTAGTATATCCTTGTTTATAGATGTTTTGTGCACCACATTATTTAAATAGGAAGCTACAAGGCATATATGAGTCTTTTACCCTTCTTTCAAATCAAACTAGTGCTATAGAGCCGAGTCATTATATTTGGATTATTATATTTGACGTCGACCGCCTTACACCATTTATTTAGGTGTAATTTGAGCGTATCATCTATTGTCTTGAGGTTCAAGAGGGACCTCATCCATTTGGTCATCCTCAACGTCCGCATCCCCCAAAGCTATGTTTCCGAGCTTATTGTTTGCCATGATTACACCTACAATAACTCAAGATGTTAGTAACAAGGAGGAAAATAAGATATTCCAAAAACACACCTAAATATATAGCTAACACGTTTTATGCTCCCCGGCAACGGTGCCGAAAATTGATCTCGTTTAATTTCAAACCTCAAATCAAGGTTATGAAATGGTCGATTGCAATAATAAAACCCAACAAGAGTCGGGATAGATTTCCAAAGGGAGCTATATATGGGAATAAGGAGTATATATTGTAGTATGTGAGTTTGACTACCTTAATTTACTCTTTCACAAATTTGGGTTGTTTCTATGCCTAATTTAAAACTAAGATTGCAAAGTTAAGAAATAAAATTAAGAGATTGTTTTTGTTTTTTTTCACGTTTTGTAAAAATCCTAGGGCTATGACCATCACCTTGGTGTTTTCTTAATGAGATATAAACTTAATGCTTGTTTTATTTGTCAGGGTGTATTATAGCTATCAAATCTCAATTACTCACTCAATACCTCTCGGCCCGAGAGTGATTTTGCCCAATTTGACTTTCTCAAGTCCAAATGGGTATTGCACAAAACGGTTGATAAAAGGTCAAGTCGGGTTATTACTATCTCTAGGTTGAACCCTTTAATTGGGATTATCAATCTCTCGATTGACCCGATTTCTTGTTAGCCATGTTTCCCTCGATTAAGTCTCTCTTTCTCAAGTTGACACTACGTCAAATAGGCATGAATTAATATTTGCAACCATTAATTCCACAAATTAAAGCATGAACAAGGCTAACTAATAAATACCCAACCAGAAACAAGCATTCAATTAAATACCCATAAGTTTTACACACTAGGATCTAGCTACTCATGCTTGAAATTGAAGAAACAGAAGAAGAAATGTTAATTAAACTCATATTTTAAAATTAAAATGATAATATCTAAGTTAAAATATCCCAAAATATGAAAAACTACTAAACAAAGAAAAGAGAAACATCTACTTTAGCTGCTAATGTCAAAAGTTGACCTAAATTTGTTAAACTCGTCTATTTATACAGGGATGGAAATTTCAGGATAAAAAAATGCCCTTCGGAAGGTTATGCGGCCGCACAATTCCATGAGTGGTCCGCAGAAGTATTCATCATATAGGAGCTAGGATTCTACGGCCGCATAATTCTCCACTACAGTCGTGAAGCATTCTTTCTACGGTCCTTAGATTTATACTGCAGCCGCAACTTGGTCTTCTGCGGTCCGCAACTTTACTTCTGCGGCCGCAAGGCATTTCTTTTGTGGCGGACCAATTCCTGTGCGGTTTGCAATTCCGAGGGACTTGGAACTTAAGAATTTGAAGATTCTCTAAGCTTTGTTCCTAGCCTAGTTATTGTGGCTGCATAATTCATGTGCGGTCTGCAATTTGAACAAAAGTCTGCTGGGCTTTCCTTCATCATCTGCGGCCGCAGATGAAATTCTGCAGTCTACACTTTTAAGCTTCTATGCATTTTTTTCCTTGAGTTTAGATTACTCATTTTGTAGTCAGATTTCATCTCAAAAGTCCAACTTCCAACATTCCTACAATTTTGCACATTTCATCAGTTTCGAGAACACAATTAAATACTTTTAGACTAAAATAAAAGCTAAAAGGAACTAATAACTAGTCAAAATCCCTAGATATCACTAATCAAATCACATCTGCATACTTCTATCATTCTTCTTCCCAAACCACACTGGTGCGCCCCAAGGTGATACCCTAGGTCTGATGAACCCCTTCTCAAGGAGTTCCCGAAGCTGCTCCTTAACTCCAGGTATGTTAAGGCTAAGATCTTCCTTCATTTTTCATGATCTCATAATACACAAGTTTGATAGCGAGGCATAAACAAAAATTCATATCCCGAAATATACGTATATTTTCCTAGTCTCGCTAGATACGTATATTTTCCTAGTTTTGTAAGTTACTATATTCTCCTTATTGATACTTCATATTCATTTGAGTATTTCCTTTCCCACTAAAGAGAGAAGAGAGTTTATATATGTCATGCCCCGAAATCTAGCTGTCGGGCCGTGATGGCGTCTAACGTTGAACTCGCTAGACAAGCCAATGTGTATAGCTAAACTAGCATAATAATCTCAATTTCACAGAATAAGCTAAAACAATTTGCAATTAATCAGCGGAATAAATACGGTCTCAAGCTAAATAAGGATATCAAAATACAACAACGCGTAAATTTTCCCAAAACCTAGAGTCACAAACTCACGAACTGTCTATAAGAGTGCTAAATACAAAACTGAAAGGAAATACATGCCTGCCTCTGAAACTGGAGGAAAAATAAGACAGAGTCGAAGACAAAGGGATGGAAGAGACACCAAGTCCCACGAACGCCAGCGGGTATACCTTGAAGCATCTATGATAGCTGGAAGATACTCCCACTAATGATGTCCTCCGGGCCCGGCTGCATAATCTGCACAACATAAAGAAGTGCAGGTGTAGCATCAGTACAGCCGAACCCATGTACTGAGTATGTGATGAGCCTAACCTCGGCGAAGTAGTGACGAGGCTAAGAAACGACAACAAAAAGTACCTGTGCAGTTCAATAATATAGTAGAAACTAAACAAGAATACAATTACGGGGAAAACATGCTGGGGAGTAAGAGATGGCAAATACTAAAATGACAGAAACAAAAACAACAGTCTGAAATATTTGAAAATAATCACAGGAAATGACAACACAAATTAAACAGTGAAAGACGCAGCACAGCATGTCCCATCGTGCATAATAACAATGTAAAACACAACACAGAATGTCCGCTCGTGAATCACTCCCTCAATTAAGGGAAGAGTAGGACTGATTTTATTCTTAACTGATTGTGAGTTCTATATTTGCAGAACAATTGATTCTTGCCTTATTTACCTAGCTTCTAAACTGCTATATATGTACTCTCTTCTACTCTCATTAACACACGGACATTAGTTCACAAGTCTCTCTCTCACACGTAAAGCTTTTTTGCTCTCTCTCTTCTTACTTGCTATTATTATTGAACTAGCCGGCTGTAAGCTAAGTCTAGTTATTGCACGCTACTGTTCTATGCTTAGTATCTACTCTGCTTAACTGGTATGATCTGATTTAAATACAAGTTCATAAGTCAATGTGTTTTCTTACTACTGTAATTTACTGATTATTGTTCTATGTCTGATATTCTGAAGCTTTTCAATATTTAGTTACCATGTTTTCACTTAGAATATTAGTTCTGTTCTAGTTCAACTTCGGATCAGCATGTTTATGAACTTGTTTATCCCTTTATAGCATGTCCCAGCCTGAATCTGCTCTGTTTCTGTTTGTCTGGTTTCTAGTATGAACCTTTCTTTGCAAAGCAAATTTGTTACCCTAAGATGTCTGATTCTATACTTAATTATGTTTAATGTAACTATGTCCCACTTGTCTATTCTTAAATCCACAATCCTACATTGTGTTTGTATTATTAGCTATATCCTAATCCCATAAAACCCCTACAAAAATTTTGTGCTTCTTCCTGTTATGTGTTTACTGTATATGTCCAATGTGTCCCCAATTCCCAATCTCCATGTCGAAAGACTGTTGAACCTGCTTGCTTTTGAATGTTATGCTATTTGTTTTATTCTTCAAGTGTTTGTATTGTTCCTGTTCAAATTATTTTACTACTAATCGAGTCTTATTTTATAAGACTTCTTTACTTCACTGAGTCTTTTCAATACTGTTTTATACCAAAGCATTTTCAAAAACTATGTCAAGCACTCTCACTCTACTCTTAGGTCCTTAAGTTATGCCCCTCCAGTGTGTGACTGCTTTGGGATTCCTGTGAGATCCCTCTGAACTCTGAAGCACTGGAACTGGCACTTCCACACTGCACTTACTCAATTCTGGTTATGAAATCTGGGTGTGAGAACTGTTCGGGATCCTTGAGGTCCTTAGGGAACTCTAACACCCCTGGACATGAGAAACGCTATGACTTTGGCATATGAGGCTATGGAAAATTTGGTACATTTGGGCCTACTTCAGGCTCCCTACAGTTTAACTTTTTGTTTTCCTTTATCTACTTATGTAATTTATTCCGCTGGTCTGTAATAATTATTTGTAAACAGATATTGGGGTTGGCTAGTGAAATAGGAAGGTAGTTATATATTCTTTCATTTTGTAGAAATCATGCCTTAGGATCTTAACATTCCCTATATCTTCATTAGAATCCATTCTTGGGAACAACATATTCATTAAAACCATGCCAAACATGAATTATATATCATGTCCTTAAGGCTTTTCATTTTTACTGCTTCAACGCACATCATGTCCTTAATTTATGCTTTTACCTACCACTTAGAAATCATGCTCCTAGGATAATAAAGTTAATATAAAATTATTACTCATGTGCATTCAAAATCATGTTTTCAATCTTCATGTAACTCTTTGTGCATTTATAAATCATGCTTTAGGAATTTTGTGCATTCTGAAATTATTTCTTAACCATTCTGCATTTTATATGTGCATATTAGATACCATGCTCTAGGACTCTGTTGCATTTGCTTAACCACGCCTAGTTTAAACTACTGATTCATGAAAAGGTATAACACAATCTCACATATGATTATCCTATTTTAGATAAAACTGGTAACAATCCTTGCATTTTAGTAACACCTAGAACAACATGCTTTTAGGTAAAATAACTTCTGAATTGTCTAAGGGTTAACAGGCTTAAAAATCAGTAGGCAAACTGATTAGGCCCCTGCTTATGAGTTTATAAAAAATAAAGCTTCATATTTCTGTGCATGGGTACTCACTTTGAATCCTTATTAGGATCCTATCTAATAAAACTGCTTCTTGTTTGTGTTTGAGATGTGCTGATTATGTGCATTACTTGTGGAGGTAAATCTGGGACTCATAACCGCTTTCCTGCATTTATTTGATTAGTCTTATTTGTTCTTTCCTGTCGCTTAGAATTTTATCCTTTCAAAACATTAGGGGTCTGTCTAGAACTACCTATACCTAGAGGTCCTAAATTCCTCCAGGACCATAATGAAGGGACGGAAAAACACGCATAGAGATCGCTAAATAAACTCGCTTAATAACCGTTAAGGGGTGGGGTAAAGGGTAGATATGGATATGATGACCGGTGCGCTAGTGCCACGTGTAGCCCCTCACTGAGGAGTGATTACTGGGCATTGCATTGATATGATCCTATAGGATAAACAATTTAGGGCTCCCCTATCCCCTACATATGTGTGCTTAGACCATAAATCTTTCAAAACATTATCACATATGTGTTCTTAGACTGCGAATCTTTCCAAACCATTACTTGTTCCCATGTGTATACTTTGACTCCCTATTTGCTACTTGCTTAAATTCACAAAGCTCGTTTAGCCGGGAACCACAGTTGTGGACTTTGAGGGGTGCCTAACACCTTTCCATCGGAGTAATTTCAAGCCCTTACCCAATCTATGGTTATTCAATTAATGTTATTGTGACCCTTAATAGGTGCCCTAACGCACCTTAATTCGTTAGGTGGCGACTCTTCAAGTCCTTCACATCCCTTATCCCAAAAGGAAATGAGTTTTCCAATAACGTCAAAAACCCTGAGCGATCCAAAATGAGAGGAAAGAGGGGGGCGCGATTGTTCCCCCAAGGTAAAAGAAAATGACTCAAAGAGTCGACAAATCATGAGCAAAAAAGAGAAAATGGAGTACTTAAGGAAAGATGAACCCGTCCTATTCCAATATTTCCCACCTTAGTCCAAAATCCTTCATTATATGCTGAAAAATCACTATGTGATTTCAAGCCGAGTAAGCTTACATTAGTGGTGATCTACATGAGGGGCAAGCATATGGTACTTAGATTCGTACTTGTGACATTCTTTTAAGAGCGATGAGCGAACTTTTCACAAGTCATTGAATTGAGTGCTACATTATTAAGTTAGATGAGCTAACAGAGAGTATATGAGGAGGAGTTTGGGATCAACGGTGACCTACATGAAAGTGCGAACTTCCTTGATGAGTAAAGTCAACTCTTGAAGCTCAAGTGTCACATTAAAGCTAGTTGGGCCTTAACATTCAAAACATTGCCTTGTTGATAATTCCTGAGCGTGTGGGTAATTGTTGGTCCCAATTGATGTGTGTTTGATTCACCTTAGCCTAGCTAAAATAGCTCTTTTTATTTTAGATGTGGGAATTACCTTATTTGCTTGAGGACAAGCAAAAGCTTAAGTTTGGGGGAGTTGATAAGTGGGAATTTTGACTACTTATTTGCGCCCTTATTACTTTCGTTTTAGCTCAAAAATATTTAAAGGTATTCCCGAAAACTGATAAAATATGCTTGATTGCAGAAGTATTGGAATGTGAGCCAAACTGATGAAATTAAACTCAAGAAGGAGTATTTTTGGACAAGGACAAAAGTCAAGCAAAATGGCTAAAGTGTGGAGGCCGCAGATCCTGAAGGACCTCTGTCATAAAAGCTTTGCAAAGTGTAGACCATAGAATAAATATGCGGCCGTAGAAGATGAAGACCAGAGAGTTTGAAGTCTAGGTCCATCAAGAAGTGCGGACCACATTATTATTGTGCGACCGCAGAACTCAAGAGCGCGGCCGCACTTAAAAATGTGCGGTCTGCAGAACCTAAAGAAGTACGGCCACAGAAGTCCATCCATTCAAGCTCTGCATCAGAGTGCGGACCGCACACCTAATTGTGCGGCCGTAAAACCTTCAGAAGGGCAATTTTGTCCGAAAATTTCAGTTGTGTATAAATAGTCTTTTTTTTAAAAAATTAGGTTAAGTTTGAACATCTGAAAGTTAGGATCCGTTTTTATTTACTGCATTAGGAAATTTTATTATAGTTTGTCTATTTTACATTGCATTTTCATCTCTTTATCATTTAATATGAGTTTAATCTTGTTTTCTTCTTTAATTTCTTCATTTTCATCTATGAGTAGCTAAATTTCTAGCTAGGGTTGTGACCCAACCCTAATGTGGGTACCTAATGGATGTTTGACTTAGGGCTTGTTCAAGGTTGGTTGTGTAATATTTAGCCTAGTTCTTGCTTTAATTGTAGAATTAATGGTTGTAAACATGATTCAAGTCTATTTGACTTAGTATCTACTATAGAAAGAGAGATTCAGTCTAGGAAAACTTTGCTACCAATAAATTGGGATGAACTCAAGAGATTGATAGTCCCAATTAAAGGGTTAAATCTAGAGATAGTAAAACCCGACTTGAGCATCTATCAACTGTTTTGTGAATTACCCATTTGGACTTGAGAAATCCAAATTGGGAAAAACCAATCTATCACTGAGAGGTATCGAGTGGGTAATTTCATGTTGATCTCTATATTACACCCCGACCATCGAAACCCGATCTAAAGACCACAACCCTTTAAGAAAACACCTAGGTGGAAGTCATACCCGACACCTTTTCCGAACATGAAAAACAACACCAAAAATATCATTCTCTAGATTTACATTTGTAGTCAATGTCTTAATTTTAGAAGTAGACAATAACAACAAAGTATGTGGACATGCATTTTAGAGTTGTTATACGCTTAGTCCTAGTACATACCTTTTCCCATCTACACTCCCTCAGGAATCGATTCTGACTCCAAGTTGTGTAATTATAATTGCATCAACATCTTCACAACGTCAAATTGTGATATGAACTTGGGCGACATTACATCTGAATGAATGGAATACAGCGAATTGTATGCCTCCTCAATAATCAACTCATGAAGCACATCCACATTGGGCACACAAATTCGATCCTGGATCTGCAAAACCCTATCATCTCTAATGGTAACCTGTTTGGCACCACCGTGTCCTTAAGGACAAGAAAATAGGGGTCGTCGTACTGACGCTCTCTGATACACTCATACAAAGAGGAGCGAGAATTCGTGAAAGCTAGGAAACGACTACGCTCTGAACCATCTAACCTCACAAACTGATTGGCCAAGGCCTAAACATCTTATGCTAGCGGTCTCTCCCCAATTGGAATATATTCAAGGCTACCCATACTCACAACCTTTTTACTGAAGTAATTTTCCACCACATTGGCCTTCCCAGGATGATACAAAATGGTGATATCATAGTCTATCTACAGCTCCAACCACCTTCGCTGCCTCAAAATGAGATATTTATGCTTGAAGAAATACATGTAAACTCTAATGATCCATGAATATCTCACGCAACAAGCCGTACATGTAACGCCTCCAAATCTTTAGTGCATGAACAAAGGCTTCCACATCTAAGTCATGAACGAGTAATTCTTCTCATGATCCTTCAACTGCCGCAAAGCGTATGCAATCACATTGCCATCCTACATGAATATTGCATCGATACTAATACATAGTGCATCACAATACACCGTTAAGGATCCTGAACCTGTAGGAAACACCAACACTAGTGTTGTAGTAAAGCAGTCTTGAGATTTTGAAAACTCAACTCACACTCATCAGACGACCTGGATAGGGCACCCTTCTGGGCTAATCTAGTTAATGGGTTGTTGATAAGTGTGGATTTGACCACTTATTAGTGCCTTTTTTTTGCTTATGTCTTAGTTCAAAAGTGTTGATATATATTCCTAAAACTAATGAAAGTGTGAAAATTGCAGTAATTTTTGAGATTGGGACCCTACTGAAGAAATTAAACTCAAAAAAGGAGTGGTCCAACTCACAAGGCAAGAAAAGGCACAATAGACCAAAAGTGTGGTCCGTAGAAGTATTTATGAAGCCGTAGAAGAAAGCGTGGACCGCATAATTCTCTTTGTGGCTGCAGATCTGTTGTTGAAGCTCAAAGGTGGAATGAAGAAAAGTGTGGATCACACACAATTTTTTCAGCTGCAGAACACGGTCACACTGACGAGAATTCAAAAAGTTCAAAGAGTGTGCAAAATGATCAAGACCAAAGGCTTGCCTGAAGTGCGTACCGCATATTGAATTGTGAGGCCGCAGAAGCTCAAATGCAATTGCAGATCAAATTATGTGGTTGTAGAATCTCTTAACCAGAAAACTCAAGCAGAGTGCGAACGACAAATAGAATTGTGAAGCCGGAGAACCTCCTGAAGTGAAGTTTTGTAAGCGAATTTTGGGCCACTGTAAATAGACAGGAATCACTTTTTAGGTCAATTTTTCATGTTTTTTAAGCTACAGTCATTGTATTTACCATTGTGGGCAATTTGTGATCATTTTGAGACTAAAGAATACCATAGTTTATCATTTTAATTTTATATTATGGCTTTAATTAGTGTTTCCTCTTTATTTTTTTCAATTTCTACCATGAGTAGCTAGACATTTACTAGGGTTGTGACCGATCCTAGTGTGTAAACTTTATGGATAATTAGTCAAGTACTTGTCTATGATTGGGTGTTTGTTATTTAACCTTGTTCAGGATTTAATTTTAGAATTAATGATTGCAAATATTGATTCATGCCTTTTTGACTTGGTATTTACTTGAGAAAGAGAGGCTTAGTCTAGGAACACATGGCTGACAAGCAATTGTGCTAGTTGCGATTTTGATTAGCCTATTAAAAGGGTTTAAACTAGAGATAGGGAAAATCCGGCTTGAGCTTATTCAACTATTTGGCTTGATACCCATTTGGGATCGAGAAAGACTAATTGCGCAAAATCACTTTATGACTGAGAGGTATTGAGTGGAATTTAGAGTTAAGAGATATAATACATCCAAATCACTAAAACAAGAGTTAATGTAATTAACCCATTAGGCTAACACCTAGGCGAAGGTTACATCCATATGATTTTTACCTATTGAAAACAACCAAAAACAATTAGTCAATTTGTATTTTCATCTCTCTAATCATTACTAGAGTAGTTCCTATAAGTAATTTGCATCATCAACCTGTTTGAAAGTGTATTTAAGTTGTTTCCTATACACGCATCTAGTGTACACTCTAACAACCATTCTTAACTCCCTGTGGAAATCGACCCCGACTCATAGTTTCATACTATTCTTCCAACGACCTTTTCCACTTATTGTTGAGTGTAGATTGGGAGAAGATTAGTCGCTATGGATGAAAACCTCTCCACGAACTAGCAATACAATAGGATTTGTTTATTTTCTATTGAATTACGTTACATATATAATGTCACTTTTTCCCCTTCCTTAAAAGGGTACCTGATTCTCTCTATTTCTTTTTTTCCCCATGAATCATATGTTTGTAACAATAGGGACATAAGTTTTTCAATTCTAATCGATTAGGCGTATTGTGCCGGTTCTTTTGAGTAATATATCTTGAAATACCACTTGATAACTTATCAACGCTATTTCGGACACAACTGGTACATTCTAAAATCATCGTTACTCGGACATCTTTCCCCTTGGACATGAACATCCTTTGGATTTTTGATATTCTGAATTGCCTTAATCTTCTTAGGATCCACTTTAATGCTATCAGCCAATACAACATGCCCCCAAAAGGCTACCGAATCCAACCAAAACTCACACTTTGAAAACTTAGCATATAACTGGCCACCTCTAAGAGTCTGAAGTACAACTCGAAGATGTTGTCCATGCTCCTCTCAATTACGGGAGTATATCACGATATCATAACTGAATACAATCACAAAAGAATCCGGATAGGGCTTAAATACTCTATTCATCAAATTCGTAAATGTTGCTGGGGCTTTTGACAACCCAAATGATATTACTAGGAACTCATAATGCCCATACGGAGTCCGAAAAGCTATCTTAGGGACATCCGATGCCCTAATCTTAAACTGATGGAAGCTAGACCTCAAATACATTTTTGAAAACGATTCGGAACCCTGAAACTGATCAAATAAGTCATCAATCCTAGGGAGCGTATACTTATTCTTGATAACTTTGTTAAACTGCCGATAATCTATACACATCCTCATCGAACCATCCCTCTTCTTAACAAACATCACGAGGGCACCAAGGCGAGACACTAGGTCTAGTGAATCCCTTATCAAGTAAATCTTACAACTACTCCTTTAGTTCCTTCAACCCAGTCCGGACCATACACTATGGTGGAATAGAAATGGCCTAAGTGCTTTCTCAATTTTTAACATAGAAGGTTTCCTAAAAGACGCCTGGATTATGCACGCAAATCGAGGAAGGCTAAAAATTATTTTTGAGGATTCAGGTCATAGAATTAGGTTTCAAAACATGAGATGACCTATCGGGTCATCATATCAGAAGTGTAGTATGATTGCAACCAACCCAATATACTTTGTGAGTGTGCACCCTAACCTCGACAAGGTAGCGACGAAGCTATGACAAGACACCAAAATAATAATGGCACGTGAAACAAAAATAAATAGGGAAAGAGAGAAGAATGTATTGTATTTTTTAAATTAATTAACTCAAATCTATATTATAGGTGTAGATTAGATATTGTCATAAAATCTAGTTAAATTTTAAATTTAAAATGCAAAGTAGCATGTTCTCTATATGACACTTAGCTTGACCTCATGCTTCACTATCATTATTTTAACATAATATATGAAGTTATATTATGTGTTAGCAACTTCACAATTCAAAATAGATAAGTTTTCAGAATAAATAATTTACAATCTATAAAAATTATTTTTTCCGTAAAAGAAATAGTTAAGTATGTTTAAATTAAATTTCAAAAAGAGTAACTAATTATTAACAACACATAATGCATAATTTAATTTTTTTTAATTTTTAAATTCAAAATAAAATTATTATTACCTAATCTAACTAACTTTGTCCTAAATTACCAAGTGACCCATTGTGAGGCTGCCACTTAACTTAATGTGAAGGATTTTCTCTCATTTTAATAATATATAGATATAGACTTTTTTTAGTTTTCTTTAAGTAAATTGTAAAAATTTCCGATTATGGAAGGAAGTTTTTTTTTTTTTTTTTTGTAATTGCCATGTTTTATAAAAAATAAAGTAATTGAACAAATAAATTTCTCCCATTGCCAACAAACGTGGGATATTTTGGAGTGATATAAAATAATTTTTTTTAAAGAAGAATGAACACAAACCCCAAACAGTCTATTAAGCTTATTACCGTGTATTCTTTTCGACGATAAGATATAGTATCAAATATGTATAATAATTTTTAAAACTATTTCACTACATTCTCGCGATGTCTGAGAAAGTATATTTAATAGGTTGGACTTGGAGTATTCTTGTATTTTCAGGTCTTAAATAATTTTAAAAAGTACAATATCAAATATGCAAATATATTTTCACTACATTCTCGCAACGTTTGAAAAAGTAAATTTAATGATTTTTCCTTGGAGTTATTATTTTATGTAACGACCCGGTCAGTTATTTTGAGTATTTATACTTCGCTCGATAATTTACGGGCATGAGTAGCTCGGTATGATGTATTATGACTTATGTGAATCATCAGTTTTGGTTTTCAGGTTATCTGAAATCGGTTTGGAATAATGAATTTCATTGTTGAAGCTTTAAGTTGAAAGAGTATACCAAGTCTGGCTTTTGTGAATTTGACCCCGGATTTGCATTTCGTTGTATTTAGAAGGTTTCAGCACAAGTTGGCAAATATTGGAGATTTGAAGGTTTGGAAAGTCCATAAGTTTGACCGAAAGTTGACTTTGAGGATATCAGATTTGGATTATGATTTCGGGAATCAGAATAGCTTCAGGTCATTTGAGACTTGTGCGCAATAATTGGGTTCATTCTGGGATGATTTGATATGTTTCGGCGCGAGATTTGGAAATTGAAAGTTCAAAGTTCATAGATTTTGATTTGAGGTGTGATTCACTGTTTCGATGTTCTTATATATATTTTGAGGCCTCGAGTAGGTCTGTGCTATGTTATGTGACTTGTGGGTATATTTGGACGGGGTTACGAGGGGCTCGGGCGTGCTTCAAATTTATTTCAGATCATTTTCTTCAATGTTGCTATTGTTGGTTCTGGTGTGACCGTACCTGCGGATGCTTTGCGCAGGTGCGATATTCGTAGAAGCGATGAAGGGATTGTAGGAAGGGAAATATTGGTGGGAGCAAAGCAGAGATTTCTTCACATCTGCGAAGGCACAGATGCAGTGAGTTAAGTGCAGAAGTGGTTGGCAGAGCAGAACCAATATTTGGGCGTGCACCTGCGAGTGTGCAGATGCGGGTATTTTACCGCAAGTGCGACGGCAGGCCTCCAGTGCTTCTCCATAGAAGCCTTATTTTGGTCGCAAAAGTGACAGCATAGAAGCAGCTAATGTTTCGCAGGTGCGAAAGTGCTGGGCAGAATGATAAATACAATGGTTTGCAATTTCCGCTTCATTTTAACATTTCCAAGCTCGAAGGTAATTTTTGAAGAAAATGTCACACTATGAATTTGGGTAAGTGTTCTCTACTCGTTTTGGTTATAGTTCATGAATCTACCTTCGTTTTTGGTAATTGGATTGTGAATTTAAAGAGGAAATTGGGGGTTTTGGCCTAAAGTTTCATAATATGAATTTATGAGTTTTCAACATTGAATTGGAGTTAGATTTGAGTGAAATATGGTTGGACTCATAATTGAATGGGTTGTTGGATTTTGGGAGATTCTATTGGGTTCAGAGGCGCAGGTCGGGGTGTGATTTTTAGCCGGTTTTGGGTTTTGACTAAGGATTCGATCTTTATCATTTGGAATTATTTTCTTGAGCTTTATTTGATGTATTTGAGTTGCTTTTGGCTAGTTTTGAGTCGTTTGTAGGTTGCTACACCCGTGATGGCATATTTGGAGCATCGCATGGCTTGCTCGACATTGGTATTGACTCGTTCGAGGTAAGTAACTCTTCTAAACTTAGTGTTGAGGGTATGAAAATTGGCAATATGTGTTATGTAATTTGTATTGAGGTGACGCACATGCTAGGTGATGGGCGTGTGGGAGTGCACCATGCGTATCGGGACTCTATTTATTCTATGGCATTGTTTAGTGGTCCTACTTTGCTGATTTCCGTGTTTCCACCATCTGATAAAGTAGTTAAGTTGTCAATCATTCTATATATCATGTTTAGGCATTATGTCGATACTGTTTGGACACATAGTGGTCGTTTCTTACTGTCATTTTTTACCTTGAATATGGTAATTACAATTATATTTGATTATGTGGTTCTAAAAATATGTGATACATTTTAATACCAGTTATTTGGGCAGTAGATTTTGAGTATGAAGTGAGAAAGATGAAATAAACGTGGAAAGGACTAGATTAAGCAAACCAGGCTCCGAAGAGGCTAGTCTCGAGGATGGTCGATCAGGCCTCGAGGTCGAGCTCGAGAAGATTGACTAAGGGCTATCGATGATAGTATAACAGTGTTGAAGGCCTTAAGGTTGGCCTATCTATGATCAATAAAAATTAATAAATGAAGAACTATAAATGAAACACAATAAAAGGAAGCAATGAATCAATGGAATAATTGTAGAGAAGGTTTAAGTTAGGGAGCAGAGAATGTTGTTGTTCTTTTTTTGAATATAATATATCTTACAAAGTAACAAGGGCCCCTTAATAAGAAGAGGAATTCCAACATAGTACATGTGTAATTATTACAAAAAAATAGAGCTGGTACAACTATATAATGTAAAGAGAAATGGCTAGTACATCCATTTAATTCCACGGTACGGGCGTGTACTATCTTGTGTACTTTGTCAGCTTTAACCACGTGCCCCTTGGTAATCTTTCGCCTTTCTATGTTGGCCTATGATATGCACTACCTCGGGGTTGAAGACCTTCGATGTGCATTGCCTCGAGGTCGAGGACCCCCGATGTGTATTGTGTTCATTGATGACATCCTGGTTTATTCTCGTAGCCAGGAAGAGTATGCTCAACACTTGAGGGTTGTGTTACAGAGATTGAGGGAGGAGAAGCTTTATGCAAATTTCTCCAAGTGTGAGTTTTGGGGCTTTCTTGGGGCACGTGGTGTCTAGTGAGGGTATTCAGGCTGATCCGAAGAAGATTGAGGCAGTGCAAAGTTGGCCTAGACCGTCCTCAGCTACAGAGATTCAGAGTTTCCTTGGTTTAGCGGGATATTACCATCGTTTTATGGAGGGATTCTCTTCTTTTGCTTCACCATTGACTAGATTGACCCAGAAGGGTGCTCCATTCAGATGGTCTGACGAGTGTGAGGAGAGCTTTCAGAAGCTCAAGTCAGCATTGACCACAACTCCGGTTTTGGTGTTGCCTACTGGTTCGGGCTCTTACACAGTCTATTATGATACTTCTAGAGTTGGTTTGGGAGCAGTGTTGATGCAGGACGGTAGGGTGATTGCCTACGCGTCGAGACAGTTAAAGGTGCACGAGAAGAATTACCTAGTGCACGATCTTGAGTTGGCTGCCATTGTTCATGCCTTAAAGATTTGGCGGCATTACTTGTATGGGGTACAGTGTGAGATTTTCACTTATCATCGTAGCTTGCAGTATCTACTAAGGCAGAAGGACTTGAATTTGCGACAGAGGAGATGGTTAGAGCTTCTCAAGGAATATGATCTTACTATTTTGTATCACCCGGGGAAGGCCAATGTGGTGGCCAATGCCTTGAGTCACAGAGCCGAGAGTTTGGGAGTCTAGCTTACCTTTCATCAGCAGAGCGACCGTTAGCACTTGATGTTCAAGCTTTAGCGGGTAAGTTGGTGAGATTGGATTTGTCAGACCCTCCATGGGTGGTAGCTAGCATGGCTTCCCGGTCTTCTTTATTTTATCATATTAAGGCACGACAGTATTATGACCGCCACTTGTTAGTTCTTCAGGATAGAGTTCATCAGGGTGATGCCCGAAATGTGATTATTGGTGACGACGGAGTTATGAGGATGCAAGTCCGTATTTGCATGCCCAATGTGGATGGTATTCGAGAGTTGATATTAGCAGAGGCTCACAGTTCGCGGTATTCTATTAATCCGAGTGCCGCGAAGATGTACCAGGATCCGAGACATCAGTATTGGTGGAGGCGGATGAAGAGAGATATTGTTGAGTATGTAGCACGGTGTCTCAACTGCTAGCAGGTCAATTATGAGCACCAGAGACCAGGTGGATTACTTCAGCGGTTAGATATTCTAGAGTGGAAGTGGGAATGGATTACCATAGACTTTGTAGTTGGGCTTCCACGAACTTCGAAGGGTTTTAATTCTATTTGGGTCATTGTGGATAGATTGACCAAGTTTGCGCACTTCATTCCTGTCAGCACTTCTTATACTTCAGAGAAATTGGCTAGTATTTACATTAATGAGATTGTCCGATTGCATGGAATTCCGGTTTTTATTATTTCTGACAGGGGTACTCAGTTCACATCTCAGTTCTGGAGGGCCGTACAGAGAGTTATGGGTATTGATGTAGAGTTGAGCACTGTATTTCATCCTCAGACTGACGGGCAGTCGGAACGGGCTATTCAGATTTTGGAGAATATGCTACGGACTAGTGTGATTGATTTTGGTGGTTCATGGGATCAGTTTCTGCCACTAGCGGAGGTTGCATATAATAACAACTACCAGTCCAGTATTCAAATGGCCTCGTATGAGGTTTTTTATGGTAGGAGGTGTAGATATCTGGTTGGTTGGTTCGAGCCTGGTGAGGCTAACTTATTGGGCATATATTTGATTCAGGATGCGTTGGAGAAGGTGCAGTTGATTCAGGAGAGACTTCGCACGGCGCAATCTATGCAGAAGATTTATGTGGACCGGAAGGTTCGGGATGTGTCTTTTATGGATGGTGATAAGGTACTGCTGAAGGTATCCCATGAAGGGTGTTATGAGGTTCGTAAAGAGAGGAAATCTAAGTCCACGGTTTATTGGTCATTTTGAGGTGCTTCAGAAGGTTGGAGAGGTGGCTTATAGCCTTGCCTTTCAACCCAATCTATCGAGTGTGCATCCGGTATTTAATGTGTCGATGCTCAGAAAATATGTTGGTGACCCGTCTCATGTGTTTGACTTCAGCACAGTTCAGCTCGAGGGTAATATGTCATATGAGGTTGAGCCATTAGCTATTTTAGCTCGCGAGGTCAGAAAGTTGAGGTCTAAGGATATAGCATCAGTGAAGGTGAAGTGGAGAGGTCAGACAGTGGAGGAGGCTACTTGGGAGACCGAGCGGGAGATGCAGAGAAAATATCCCCACTTGTTTGAGACTCCGGGTATGTTTCTAAGCTCGTTCGAGGACGAACGTTTGTTTAAGAGGGGGAGAATGTAATGACCCGGTCCGTCGTTATAAAGAAACTGCATTATAATTGTTTTTATTGACTTGTCATAGGTTGGTTATTCTGTTATTGATGTGTTGAGTTGATAAGCTTGAAATCGAATGGTTGTAGTGAGAGTTCAGTCATTTAGCCTTTAAAAATAGCCTTAAAATGGGAAAAATCAACTGAGAGTTGACTTATTGGTAAACGACCTCGGAATGCGGATTGTATGGCTCGGATAGCTTCGTTAGGTAATTTGGGACTTAGGAGTGTGTTCATAATAGTTTTGTGATATCCGATGTAGAATTAGGCTTGAATTGGCAAAAGTTAGTTTTTGATGATTTCCGGTCGACAGTGGAAAATAGGCTATCGCGGTCGAAATGGTATTCCGATAGTTGGAACAGGTTCGTAATGTCATTTGGATATGTCTGCAAAATTTTAGGTCAATCAGAGTTGTTTGGGATAGTTTCGTCATCGTGGGTGGATTTTAGAAATTTCAAAGTTATTAGGCTTGAATCCGATGGAACTTTGGTGTTTTGAGAGTGCAACTAAGCTTGAATGATGTTAGGTGGCGTGTTAGTATGTTTGGTTGAGGTCCCGAGGGGCTCGGGATTGAATTCGGGTGCTTAACGGAGGTTTGAACTTGGAAATTTCAGCATATCAGCTGCTGGTGCTTGTGTAACCGCACCTACGGAAGTTTGTCCGCAGGTGCGGAAAGGTCGCAGGTGTTGTTAGGGGACTGCAGGTGCGAGTAAGTAGGTCGCAGGTGCGGAAACCCTGGGCAAAAATATAAATTTGACCTTCCGCGACCCTAATATATTTTTACACCATTATTGTACGGAAGAGAGCTGTTGAGGCGATTTTTGAAGGGGAAAATCAGTGTTCTTCATAGAGGTAAGTATTTTGATAATTAAAACCCAATTATGGGTGATTTCATAACATAATCTTAGTATTAATTCATGAAAATCAGTAGAAAAAGGTGAGTTTAGGGCTTGAGGTTATGAGACCTTTAGGGATTGATTTGAGGGGTCAAACGAACTCCGATTTTAGTGTTCTTTATATGTACGGACTCGTGAGATGATGAAGAACAATTTTGTATAAAAATTTCTGAGTTTAGGGATGCGGTCCCAGGGTCGGGTTTTTACCAAATTCGGGTTTTTGAGCTAAATTTGATATTTTTCGATTGGAATTTATTCCTTAAGCATAAATTGATGATAAAAATCTGAACTTGGTAGATTTGGAGCCTTCGTAAGTTGATACGAGAGGCAAGCGTGTTGCGGAATAGTTTCCGGGCTAGTTTTGAGGTAAGTAATGTCTTTAAATCATGTCTTGAGGGTATGATACCCCAGACTATGCACCCTTTCACGGGTTTTGAAATGCAAAGGTTGAAACTTTGGAAATATCTTCCTATTTAGGCGACTATTGAGTTGCTAAACTGACTTTTAAGCCTATGCTTAATTAGTATTATTATATTATGATATGATTCGGGCTGTAAGTCGTGCTTGGGGCCTAGTGCCGATCTGTTTTCCTCTCGAGGGTTGTGTTTACTACATTTTCCTAACTGATATGTTTTGATTTTTCACTCATTCCTTCCCTGGTAAATTGCTTTGACACTCAGATCTAGGTACCAGTTCGCAGCAGTAGCTATCCCAGTTCATTTGCAACAGTTCACAGGATTTCGAGGTAGCTGTCCAGCGTCCACAACTTCTCCATTTCCCTTCCTTATTTAGTTTTAGCAATTGATTCGGAGATGTATATTATAGTATTAGCAGAGTTAGATTTATTTTATTCTTAGATGCTCATGACTATTGACTCCAGTCTTTGGAGGTTTTGTTTAGAGTTGTTAGACTATTATTGGGATGCTACGACTTAATTACATTATTCTATGCTATGGTTGCTGCTTATTATTAAATTGTGAACTTTTATAATTGAACAAATGCATAGTAATGAGATGGTTGGCTAGCCTAGTTCCACGATAGGCGCCATTACGGCCTGTTAGGATTTGGGGTCGTGACAATTACGTATATCATACATAAATAATTCTCGCCTCTATCATGTACTATACATTACATATTTCATCTACTTTTACGGGCATCCAAACTAGTATATAGATGATCTAGAGAACTAAAATAGTTTTGTAAAGTATCTTCTTACAAAAATTAATACATTTCGTATGGAAAAAGATTTTATATTATTACAAATTAGACTTACATTCTTACTATCTTGGAGGTGGAAGAAGTCGTAACATCCTTTTCCCCTTTGATTTTTTGATTGTCTCTCAGTTTTCTCTTACAACCATCATTCTTTTTGTTCGTTTTGATGCTTGAATCTTCTTTGGTCGAGCGAATACTCATATTTGGATTTTCTCCAATCGGAAAATTCCAATTATATTCATCTTCAACTGGTGAGAGCCTATTAGTACACTGTAGAATACAAGAAAACTCGATGAGATAAACAATTAGTTTAATAATTTCTTATTTTGTCAAATTTCCTAGTTAATAAAAAAAGCAAATATTTTCTAAATATATCATGCACAAAGCTAAAAAATAGACGTAATCTATGAATCACCTTGTAAAGGTTAGTCATGGAACGGAATTTTATACTCCTTGGAATTCCTTGCTTGATAAAGTATTTTTTATCTTTTTCATCTCTTATCAAAAGTTTCGAGCCACTATTGACGTTATGGTCAAGATTATCGGGGAGTCTATCTTCACCTGCGACTCTGTTGACCTCAAACTCACATGAAAATCACGTATAACGAGCTAAGAGAGAATTATACACAAATATCCACCTTGTGCTTAGGTCCAAGGTTACAAAAAATTAATGTAAGTCAATTGTGAAATGTAAAATTCATTAAGTACCATTGATGTCTTTTTGTTGTTGTTGTTGATGATCAACTAGTTCTTCCTCAATAGGATCATGTTGGGCCTCTCTTGTTTTGCTTCCATTGGGTTCTCCAAGTCTCTCGTTTTGTATCGCCTGTAAATTCTCTTTGCTTTTTAATAAATGATTGAAGATAAAAAGTATATTGTGGAATATAAAGAGCACGCTGAATAAAAAATTCATGTTAGCATAAATTAGTAAAATCTTCCATCAATATTAATAAGTTCAAACTTGGCCGAAATTAGTAAATTCTCCCCTCAATATTAGTAAGTTCAAACTTGAAAAAAATGTTATAATGTAACATAAATAGACACAAGTGAGTGATCAATTACCTCACAGAGGATAATAAGGGATTCGAACATCGTACTTTCTGGTATTCTCTGTTCTATACGGTAATTTTGGTCTCTTTTAACCTTCGTTGTAAGTGCTGATTTATTATTATCGTTATTGTCCATTATGGTATAGTTAGAATTATCCGTCAGGCTATCTTCACCAGCGATTACGTTTCTCTCAAAATCACCTGAAAATCATATATAACCAAATCAACGGAAATGATACATATGAAATGAATAATTAATATAAGACGTAGAATTAATTAATTACCTTGAATAGCTTTTTGTTTTTGTTTTTCAGGTAGTGTCTCCTTGAAAGTGTCAGCTTGATCCTTTCCCATTTTGTTTTTATTGTGTACTTCAGATCTCTTGTTTTGTGAAATACTTAAACGATTCCAATTGTATTCCTCATCAGGTGATGAGAGCCTATTCGAGCACTGTGAAAATGCAAAGATACTTGATGAGATAATTGAACTAAGTTTAACATTATTTTATATTGTCAAACTTCTAAGGCAAAAAGAAAAAAAGGAAATACTTTCAATATTCGTGTATAATTATGCTCCAAATCTCACAATAAGAAATATTAAAAAGTAACAAATTATTGTTAAACAATACTAGAAATTTGTTGAAATTACTTGGGCTAGTTTTTATTTTTTAATTGGTATAATTAGGCTAGGTTTTAGCAAAATTACCCGAATGTAAATATTTTCTCTACCATAGATAATATAATATCAATGGGCTGAAATTATTTTTTGAATGTAGTCCGTCTAAGTAAACTTGAAAATATATATGGAAACAAGTTAAAACTTTTACATCTCATACTAGTGAAAAAAGGCAAATGGTACTAAAATAAAGAGATTATTTATCCATTAAGATTCTACGTACTAACGAGTAGGTTGTGTTGCAGTGTTGTAGAAATAAGAAAATATATAGAAAGAAAGGTATGAATTAATCACCTTATACATGTCCATAATGGAACGAAATTTTATACTTCTTGGTATTGCTTGTTTCAAACGATAGTAATCTTGATCTTTCGCATTTCTTATTGGAAGTTTCGAGTCGTTATCAATGTTTATATCCTTTAAACTGCGATCAGAATTATTTAGCAAACTATCTTCATTTGTGATGACGTTGAGATCAGATTGACCTGAAAATCATACATAACCAAATGAGGGGGAGGGGGGGGGGGTGTCTAATACATCCAAATATTTAGAAAACTTAATAGTATAAGTCAATATAGTAAATATAAGATTTCTTAATACCGTTGATGTCTTCCTGTTGTTGTTGTTTCTTGGGTAGTTCCTCCTCGAAAGAGCTCGCTTGCTCCTTACAACTTTTCTCTTTATTTTCATTAGGTGACTGGAGATAGGAGTAATATATTGTCAATAAAATAAATAATATGTTAGTTGAAAATCAAAAGTACTGTAATGAAAAAGTCTAATTAGTTATGTTAAGCTCTGTAATTGTAAATAAGTTTTGGATAATGTCATATGTAGCACCAAACAAATCTAGAAGTATTGAAAAAGATATTTCTGCTTTTTTCTTGAGAAAAATATGCAATAGGAGAAGAATTTATTTATTTATTCACCTTGGTATGGGTTAACGGATCAAACAAATTAAATCAAATTATATAAGTCAATTAAAAAATTAAATTCTAGTATGATGTGGACATACATAAATAAACATAAAGCATAAATTACCTGGTTGAGGTCAATAATATTATCAGAATTTAACATTATACTCTCCGGTATTCTTTGTTGTATATGGTAGTCTACATCTTTCCCGCCTTTCATCGAAAGCTTCGAATTATTAGCAACGTTATTGTCTCTAAGGGCATGCTTATAATATTCTAATAAGCTATTTTCACCTATAACTATATTGCTTTCAAAATCTTCACCTGAAAATCATACACAACCAAATTATTAAGACGGTATAATACAAATGAAATGAATGATATAAGTACGAAAGAAGCTATAATTTGGAAGAAGTTATAATTCTTTTAAATTACTTTTAGAAAATGTTGTATCCTATGTAAATTACCCTTTTGTTTTTGTTTTTCAAGTAGTGTCTCCTTGGAAGAGCCAGCTTGGTTCTGAGTCATCTTCTTGCTGGTATCCTTTTTGTTTTTCTTTTGTGATGGGTGCAGATTGAACATATGCTGTGGATTACAAAAAGCAATATCAACAAGTTATTTAAATTTAACATTTCATGCTCTCACAACGTAAAATCTTAATCCCCTCAATATTTATAGGTTTATAGCTGGAAAACAAATTAAGGTATTGGTAAATCAGAGTTTAACTAATTAATAAACCACTAAGTGAAGCTTTCTACCCGTAATAAACCAGATTTGGAACTTATCATATATATATCATGAATGAAATTTTTTTTCACCAATTATATAATGTGAAACAAAAATACTTGGGGTTTTCTTTCTTTTGATAAACAATATTAATTATACTCCCTAGTATAGATTACAAGAATAACATACCCAGTATAAACCCAGAAATGAAATTTAGGGAGGGTGGAATGTATGTAAATCTTACCCTACCTTGTAATTTGTTGGTAGAGATTATAGATAAAAAAAAAAGAAAAAATTCATTTTTCAATTATCGTTCTGGTTTGCGTATCAAACATAGATCTAGAATTGAACATTAAAATGGAAAATTGATTCTACTACAAAGGCAAGGAGGCAAAAAGTAGGACAAAAATAAATTCTAAACCAAGATAAACCATATATGTGTGTGTGTGTGTTTTTTTTGTGTGTGTGTATTTTAGCCATTGTGTGTCAATACATGTTATGTTCTAATCCAGTTGACAAATAAACGAATTTAAAATTTATAAGAGATGGTCCATAATTTCAGAACCAAGACAAAAATAGAAAAGAAACCCAAAAAGAAATAAAAATAAATTGCAGACCCGAGCTAGTATTGCTCGCCATAAAGCACAGAAACATTTGCTAGATTGAACCATCATATAGGTGCAAAATTCAAGGGGCAAAAAGGGAAATGAAATGACTAAATTAAATTTGGGAATAGTCAAACTCACCAACACATAATCACTGTCTTTCATTTTGATAAAATGATTTGCAAAAATGGATGGAATAATGTGAAAAGGTAAATTTGTGGCGTCTCTATCGTATGACTCTCCTTGACTATGGAGCTATCTTTGTAAAAATTTGAGATAGATGAAAAGGTGAAATAGTGTTGTCTCTATCCGTTCAAATAACAGTCTGGACTGATGAATCTTTTGCTTCTGGGTTCCTCTGGTACCACTGAGATATCCCCTTAAATGCTTGAATATAATGAAGAGGCAAATCAGGTCGTGTCTCGTATTTATATATATATATATATATATATATATATATATACACTCTTGGCCGTTAAGTGGTATTCTCGGCAATTCAAAATTATTACTTATCAAATAAAGACGAGAAGTCTTTTAAAGTGCAACAGTATGAATAAACGAGAGTTAAAATCAATTACCGGCAAGAATTTTCTTTATACGTCGCGGAAATAGTGATACTTAACACTAATTGAGAAAGTTATTAAAATATATCATTTATTTCATACACATTTGGCACTTAATTACGTCTTAATTTAAAATCTTATAGTGTTTCATGTGTATTAACTTTGACAAGAATACACGATATTCTTCTCAATTTTTTTACTATTTCATTTTGGAGATTAAGATTCTAAATTCAAATATAGTATTTTATTTCATAATAGATTTAGTCTTTTATTACATATATAAATAACAAGAAGAAATCGACGCTATTTAAAAATACAAAAGAAAGCGAAAAAATAATCGAATTTAAATAAACAAACATCATACAATCGGTTATACATGACTTTAAATTAACCAAGGAGATTGAGTGTTACCTTTTTGCGAAAATCTCACTCAGTAAGCGACTTAATCTACTAATTATAAAACTTCTAAAACCAAGAACCCGAAACCACGAACGAAATCCACGAACTCGTTCTTTTCTTTTCTTTTCTTTTGCTTTAAAAAAAAAAAACAAATTTTTTTTTGTTCCTTTCTGCCGTTCTTTTCCTTTTCTTCTTTTTCTTTCCTTTGTTTTTTTTTTCATTCTTCTTTTCTGTTTTTCTTTCGTTCTTCTTTTCTTCTTTTCTTTTCCTTCCTTTTTGTTTTCTTCCTCTCCCTTTTTTTGTACATACCCAACACACATATATAAGATATGTGTGATGAATGGAGGAGTTAGAGTTAGAGTTAGAGTTGGAGTTGGAGTTGGAGTGGGGTTGATAGATTTGAGGATAAGAAAAAGGGATTTAAGAATTATTTGAGATAATTAGGATTGTTATAAGATTAGGATTGTTTTTTTTTTT